>JAQGAU010000512.1:0-26878 GCA_034698045.1 Paramacrobiotus richtersi
GTGCATGAAATTGCCTACAAAACGAGCCTAAGATCACTCTGGAAATTTGTCTGCGTACACGAGAAATCGCCGTCCAATTGGACCGCCAATTTTTGCGCCGCACCCGGTAGTATGTATCTTGCGATGTATGTTGCGTGTGAGATGTATAATACTGTACAACATACCTTATTACAAAACTTCCAATCTGACCGGTAACTACGTACCGGAACAGGTTGTTGCCTCGCTTAAAGTATGGCACTACGCATAATTGTTGTTGTTAGAATTGTGTTACAATTTATGATACGGACTTCCGAGGTAGAAACATGGAGGTTTCTGCTTGGTACTGGGCATAGACGGCGCCGCGTTTGCGCAACAACACCTACTCCGCCATCTAGGCACCGGTAAAGACGAATTTCCTAGCCGAAAAGGCTGATGTAAGACTCTAGCCCTCTGATTGTCATTTTAACCACAGGTGGCTGGACTCTCGTTACATAACGGAAATCTCGTTACATAACGGAAGTCTTTCCTACTTGAAATGGCTATAAACGTCACGGTCAGTGACGGCCTTAAACGGCTTGGTCAACTTTGGCGCGAAGATATTGCACGTTGAGGATTTTGCACGTTGAGCAATAATATCTGAGTGACGCTGATATTTTGCTTTCGCAGGCGAAAGAAATTTTTATTCCGTGAGTGTTGTTCTGTAAGGAAATTGTCGTTTGCATTTGATGTTAGTCTGGTACCACGTGCAGGGACGTTCCGTAATTGTATGCAGACGTTAAGCGCATTAAGACAAACAAACAAACAAATAGTGTACAGACGGAGTATAATTCGACAGTTATGCACAGTTTTGATTCTAGTAGTTTATCGGAATAACTAGGATTACGCGTTAAAATGGCAATGCCTTGTTTTGTTGTGGCATTGCCAGGTCTTACCGCAGTTGCAGCAATGCTTTGCCATTGCCAGTTGGTGTTGCCGGAGGCAACTGCCATTGCCATGTTTTATACCCTGCCCGATTTTGGTGCCTAGCCGATTCATTGCCAGAGTGTGTCAATCGATACCTTGCGTGTATAATAAATTCCACGGGGTACTGGTTGTTCGTGAGAGGCTGCAGCCATAATGCAGCAACAATAACGTGTCCACATAGAAATTTGCAACTTGCTGTGTGGATATGTTGGTCACGTATGGGCGCTATGGCGAATGCCTGGATGAATTTGAGTGCCGTATATAACCGGTTGATAGTGTGCTCGCAGGCGTCGCACGCTTTCGACGAGATCACGACTGAGCAGAGTTGCGGACTGGTATCGAACCAGGCTAACAGCAAGTTCGAGCATGTGGTACTGGGAGTAGCATTCTCATAGATTCGCTATGGTCCAGTGCTAATGCTGGCCGATTTGCAGCTTATGGTCCGACCCGCACGCTTGGGGCCCGAGCATGTAGCACTCGGTTGCCGAGTTTATCATGTACCCGAATAAGAGACCGAGGTTTCGACCTGCCCACATAGTCAGTTCAGGCAGCCTCACCACCTGACAGGCCGCCGTGCGAGTCATGCGGTACGGGTCATCCACAAGTAGGATTTGCATTCGGATCGTATTCAATGTGGCTAGGAAGGAAACTTAGAGCAGTGGTGACCACCAGGTTCTCTGGTAATAATGCGCACCAGCGAGATGCGGGTGTTGTTGCCAGTCATGTCCTGAAATGTTACAATCTCCTGGATGCTTTGAAATATGTCGGTGGAACAGATGAAACGGGTGTAAAGGAACAGACGGATTCTCTGCTGTAGAATGAGACCGAGACTGTCGCGAAACGCTGGCCGATTAACAGTACCTCGTACTGTGCAATTCAAGCTGATCGCTGCGACAACATTGATACTAATCTGATAACCGCGGCACTGGCACGGCTTCAGAATCAATTACGGAACCGCTAAACCAAATGAAAATTAGACCAACCCATCGCTGATACGGGTGAATATAGTACTGTGAGATAAGGATGAGATATGCATTTATAGTGTCCACTTATCCTGCTTTTTATGTAACAATATTCTCACGTGGAATTGGTACGTACCAAAATCTATTAGCAAAACGCAAAACCGAATGGAACATACGAACCCACCGCCGATGTGGAGCAAACAATGGAAATAAAAGAGAAATTAAATAACAAGGGAATAGCTCAAAAGGTCCACTAGCTATGCTAGCGAAAAGGATAAAGTGAAGAATGGGAACACAGGAACCAATGGAGTAGCCGACAGGGTTGGGCCCGATAACCAACCACAGAGACGGAAAGACTGGTGACGAAGCAGAGAATATTTGTGTTTGACGATGAGCTGGGCGGAGAAGACACCACTGAACAAGCTAGTATAAAGCTAAGAAAGTACGACGAGCAGCTCTAAGGATTGAACACTCAACGTTGACCTTGATAAGAACCGAAGACGAAGCGAGAAGCACAGCGACCAGTCCGATCAAAAAGAATACTTTGCGAACCGGACGCTTAACTGGAAGTGTTTGAAACATCACCGTTAATCACTCTACAGCACGCGATTTCTTGTTTACCAACACGAAGCATCAACTAGATTTCCAGCACATTGCAAAGCCCGTTCCGTCAGACTAACTGCGCACTAAGCCAGGATCGATGTTGCCGATATTTTGTGTTGGCAAAGTGTCTAAGCGGTGCGCAGTGCTGTTAGCCTGTTGGTACTGATTGTTCAAGTTGGACATAACGAGTAGGCCTCAAATACAGCAGACCAGTTTTAACCAAAGATGATGATACAAGAGTCGGTTGAATTACGAATAAAGTTATCAGTATCTTGATGTTTTAGTGCTATGTAATGAACAGCGTAAGAGTACAGTAAACAAACCATTAAAAACTACAAAATCGGACAGCTCGAGTCGTCACAACAATTATTCATTAAACATCAGCTTGAAATGCATCCGAAAATTCCAAAAACAGCGAACAACAGGAAAAAACTGGATGAGATGATATAAAAAACTAAACAATGCAAACCAACTGCGGAAGAACCTCAACTGCATCTTAAAGCAAAACATGACTGCATAAAGAAACGGAATACTAGGTTGACGGGAATTCTTTGAAGTTGTCCATAAACGCTGCCGCCTGCAAAATAAAAATTCAGGTACTGACTCTTTGTGCGTAGTGTTTGCAACGAAGTACGGAATAATATGCCATAATATAAGTACAGTCTTGTTTTGATTGAACTTTTATGCTAGGTAAAACGTGCTCACAATTAGAACGGAACAAAATGTATTACGGCAAGAACCGCTAGCTCACCGTTATTGCTGCACAGGAGGATGATTGTGGATCCTGTTGTTGTGGATGGCCACCACCCCATCGACGTACTGCACCACTGTCTTGCAAGTCTTATACTTGCGGCAGCGCCAAATCGCACCCATTCCAGGCTCGTGGCCGGGCCGAATATACTCGTAACCCTTCTCGTGCATGACAATGCCGCCCATCTGGCTTCTGGAAAAGCGTGCAGTGTGTGCGGGGCCAAGTCTGGAACAAACAAACAAAATGAAACGAAAGTTAACGCAACAAATGGTCACCTAGTACAAAAACCCCATGTCTTCTTTATAATTCTTGCTGAGTGATTTTTCTTCAATTAAAACCGACAGAAAGCAAATAACTAAGATAACTCTGCAACTGATTAGCGTGAGGTTACGACAAAAACACTTGCCAGCTCACTGCCATGGCTTACAGCGATGCTGGTGTTGACATTGACAGATATGCACCGCCGAAGATAAGAAACGCCGCAGGCCAGATAGGTAGTTGCTAGTTGTACTACATTTTACTGTCAGAGCTATGCAGTATTGGAATTTCACTCACACACCACGTACCGAGCACGGGGAGCCGGAATAACTTCGAAGACGAGAGTCTTCGGTTGTCCTTTTTTCGTGACACCTTTTCGAGGGACGCGGGGAACTGGCTCCACTGAACGATGTGTTGCTGCACGCTTGGGCTTCTTCGCATCCACGGTGCTTCTAAATTAAAAATGCAGTATGTGAAACACCATCGGTAGCTGTTAAAGAATGCAAAATAAAAACTTACCGTGTTGAGCGAGTCGGTCGGGCCACTTTCCCCACCGATCGAACCTGTGGATTAGGGACGCGTGCCTGCGGCTGTTTCCGCGGCGGAGCAGTCTGTTTCGGTCCACGTGGGATCGGCATTGGCGATCCACGCTGCGCAGTCCGCTTACGTTTCCCGCTACCGGCGCCGGCCCTACAGCAGTAACAACAAGAGAAACAGTTGTGATACCGTCATCGCGAGTGTCTTATGAAGCTTACCGTGATGGGCGTGCAGTACCAGTTGCTTCCTCCTCAGGCTGATCCTGCGCAACCATCGCTCGACTACGGGTGTTCGCTGCCGGTCCAGACACGGGTCCGGCCTGCTGGTGGCCGTGAGTGCCAAAGTGTCGAGTGGCTGGCCGATCGCGGAGGTTGGTCAGAGGAACGGTCGGGCGATTATGCCGACGCAACGGTCCCAACCCAGCGGATGAGGTCACCTGGGGTCCATTACGTCCATCAACGCGTGGCGCAGCAACTCCCGGGATCCGTCTGACACGAGGAATAGGCACGATTTCTGGTTCGGGATCTTCCTCGACAATGGCGTTGGCAGGATGCAACGGTCCTGCGGCCAAGGGCGCGGGTTGTGGCTGGGGAGGTGCAGCGCCCGCCGCAGGCGCTCCTCCAGGCAGAGCATTCTGCAAAGCAAACTGCTGTACTACAAAACCAAACGTCCTAGGGTTTCCTGTGGCATCCCGGTGGTTTATAAATACCAAACAAACACCAAAGTAATGCAGATTTCTTTACGAACTGCAGTCGACTAAGTATAATCTGGATGATGTCACCATACATACCGGAACGACAGCGGCACCGTTGACAGTTTCTACGAAAGTCTTCCATTTCCGCATGGTTGCAGTATCGGATCCTAAAAAAACAAGCAATAATGATAGAATCTGATACTCTGTGAACTGCTTGTGTACAGATTGACTCACTTGTCATCATGACATCCAAAAAGGACCCTCTGGCGACCCGATCAGGTGATAGTCGTCGTATAATGTCCCCAAATTGCATCATAACGCCTCCTTCCTCCGCCAGCGCCTCCATCAGCCGCTGCCGCAAACGGCAGTCCATAAATAACTGAAAATAAAGGTGAATTACGTAAAAAGTCGTCTAGCAGGTAAAAGGCTCGCAAGCGTATCAAACAAAAGCCGCATGAAAGTAGGAGGTGCTTCAAGCAGTTAAATATTAGGATGATTGCGGGTACTCTTCCTACTGGTAGTATTGCTAGTTCAACAAACCTGATATAACAGCGGATGATTGTTCTGGACACTGGGCACAAGATTAGGCTTGTCAAATCCCTTCGGCTCGTAATCAAGAATCTCCATGATTAACTTCTTGCCCTCCGTCAACAGGTCTGGGTGCACTGGATACTGGAACAGACGCTCCATCACGCTCACTACGATCCCGCTCTTCGCGATTGCTCCATTCATCGCCCGTACTCCAAAGGACACCGACAGAGCTACCAGCCTGACCACGGCCACACGGCGGAGGACTTGTTCTGGCGATCCTACATCTTGATCGGTCAACCAGCCATTCAGCGCAGGCCAGCGGTCCTCCAGCACTCGGCGGTAAAACTTGACCTTGGTGTGGGTAATCTCGTCCTGTAGTTCGCCGAACCAGTTACGCTGGTCCGCATTTCCAACGAACCTGCAACACAGTACACATTAAACGCGGTACTATAGACACTTAGACATATTCTTAGATGACTCATTCTTACTTAATAACAGCAGGATCAAAGGAAGCCGTCAGAACATCAGTACAGGCCACGACGGAATTGATGTTGGCGTTTAACATCAGGGTATCCACCACCGTCTGAATGAACAACTCCCTGCAAAGGAAACCCATATCTTGTTGCACGAGAACGGCAATGCATGTACACGGTGGCCAACACGTACCCGTCAGCGGTGGTCAGCAGTGCGTTGGCGTGCAGGCGGGCGGACATCCCAAACGGTCTGGCGTAGTCGCGACTGAGTCGGCACAGTTGGCGCTGGCGGCCGGATGCGACGATGGTGTTTATCAGAACAGCGGCGTTTGGACTTCGCTCCCTGTCAGCCAAGGCGTGCAGGAGCCGTCGTCTCATCATGCCCCGATATTCAAGAAACTAAAACACAAGTGTTTCAGTATGCAGTGAGCTGAGTCATGACACTATCTACAGTACAAGCGACCGGAAGTAACGGTTATCGTAACATTTACAAACATATCGTCCCTTACCTGGGGGAAGTGATCCTTCTCGCCGTGCTTAATGAGTGTCTTGAACAAGTTCAAGATACAATCCAGATGAAGTCGCGGCAGTGTCGCGTCCAGAAAGCGTTCGCCCAGCGACTGAATGGTTCCGCATACCTGGAAACAACGTACAACGGTTAAATGATACTGAAAATTGTCCAGCTCGTTTCATTTACAACATACCTTCTCCGGCGCCATCAGTATCAGCTGCTTCAGTGGCCGTACGACGATGGACAGCGATTCCCGGTCGTGCTCGGTCATGAGATACTGCAACAGTCGCCGATCCACATCAGCGCTGATCAGGCGGTCCCGGGCTTTCGGCTCCTGTTGGTCGATCAGTTCGCACAAGAGTTCGTCAGCAAGGGTGGCATTTCTGCAAAGAAACGACCAGTTGTTATGTCACTCGGTTCGTGTGGTTTCAATGCGAGTATCAACCATCATCATGCAGCCAAGTACGTACACGATGACAATATATCACACCAATCGAAACATTAACCAAAGGGATCAAGGTCACTCGTAACTACTGCATTGTCGACAGGGATAATCAGAATTAATGGCATGTAAATGGTCATTTAATTTCAAGGCAGTGATATTTCCAGTTCTATGACATTTATTGCAGCCCTGTTTAATGTTTATCGCCATAAACCAATTATATATTAATTCTCAGTTAATAACATACAGATATCAGCTGCAGTTTGCGAACAAAGAAATCAACCCGCAAAGAGGACGACATTCGTGAGATGAGTGATGATACTTATAGGCAGAATTAAACGGAACAAAACTGTGTGACTGTATATCAGTAATCTGAACTGGGAACTGCTAGCAACCGAAGACTTTTCGCAGAGAATCCACCGCTCCTCGACAAAAACACTGCTCATGTTAAGCTTCTTGCAGTAGGTTCGCTGGCGTTTCTGTACTCAAAATGTTCAGCAAATAAATGACAAATTTCTCCGCAACAGTCCAGTGTTAGAGGGAAGATTACAATTACACTTTCAAAGAAAATAAAACTATTTAATAAAAGAATAAAACTCTTTGTTAAATTAACCATTAAATAAAATTAAAATTAAATTAACTGTGCTGCTACGTAAATTAGGCTGAAAGTAATTATTACTAATTAAACCTATCAGCCGGAAATCTACAGCACCGCGCTTGCACATTACGTTAAACCGTACTCAAGCAGCGATAAAACCGTCTTTTCTACGCTGCGGTAAACCAAAGCAGTTAGCAATTCAAAACGGTTGCGGCACTTCGCAAACTCAATCTACAATACCGTTGACCACAATTCGAACTCGTGCGCATCCGTTCGAAAAGTCTATTCATCAGTGGAAATTCTCGAATTTTGTGCTTAATCACTCTCATAATAGCGGCGATAAAAAAGGCCAGATTTGTTTAAGTTAAAACATGCAGACAAGTGTGCTATTTTTCTTTTCGAATTAAGTAATTATTGGTTTAGTGATTTCCGCAGTTAGTCGGCGATTTATTAAACTACATACGAACTGATACAACAAAGCAATTCACACATCGTTTTCCTATTAATTTACTAACTGCTGTTAATTATCGTTATAAATAATGAATTAATGTGATATTGGCTGTTGTGAATCATCCAAATATTACGCAAATGACCGCACTTTGTACAGCTGCCAGCTGGATTAAGCCGAACCGTGAAATTACCCGCGTTATCACGTGCAGCAACAAAAGCATGACATGCCGGCAGCGGTAGTACACGCGGAGAATCGTCACGCTCCGACCGTGTTCTTCGCAAACAAATACGTCAGTATCTCGGGTAAGTATAACCGTATAGTTTCGTTTACTTTACTGATTGATTCATGAGTTCACTTTTTTATTGGATTTTCTCCGTACATTGTTCGACAAGGTCGCGATAAGTCCAATACATATATATTGAAAAAACTGGTTATTAATAATGTTATAATAAGATTACTATCGTGGTAAAAAGTTGAATTATTTCTTTGACTAGCTTCTGGCCAAATCTGCAGTTGTTGATGTTCATTCAGTTACTGTAATGCCGCTAGACCGTACTCGTATGACGAAAATGCAGCTTGTTCGACACGTGAAACATTCCTTAAATCTACAATAATCAAAAGCTAGCGACTGCTGTTATTTTCTTTCAGATTACCAGGAAAATAATCTGCATTAAGCTCATATAAATTCTCCACATTCTCGTTCAGTAAATGTCGAAAGTGCGAACGTTTTTTGCAAGGTATGGTAAATCGCACACACGGCTTGGTTATTTTGCATGATTAAAACAAAATAAAAAGGAAAATATTAAGAAAATGCTCAATTTTTCTGAAATTATGCACAACATTTGTTTGTGATCTTGTCACAGCTGTTTTCCACGCGAAGCAAATTAGACATGGAAACGTTGCTCAGATAACGAGTTTATTCGACTTTGCAGCACGACACGCAAGACAGGAAGAGTACAAAGTACGTACATTCACACAAACATTCAACACATGAGTCACACCAATACAGCACAGAAACACGATAGTCAGAAAGTAGCTCAAAAGAGCGACGCCAACACAACACACGTGTACGGAAACAGCAAACGTCATGTCACAACACAAACATTCCGAAAAAGCACAAAACACACAAACAGTACACAATCTTTGCGCATTAAAACCTTAATTATTTACTTTTCCATCTAAGTAGCAGCTTTCCAGTGTGCCATCGCACGAAACGCTGTCGTTATACGCTTACTTCTTTATCGTCCTTTTGCAATTATCGTTTCCCACTGGTTCCTTGAGCAGCGTGTCCACAAGGTCCCGCAAGATACTAACGCGCGATAGACTGAAAAACAAAAGGCGTTTCTGCAAGCACGAATTGTCAGAAAAGTTCCATAATTAACTACTCAAGATAATTTAGTAATAATAATATTTTAATAAAATGATTTGAATATTTAAAGAAATTAATTTATTAATAATGATAAATAATAATAATAATTTAATGAAAATTAATAATCTAAAAAATTAGACAATAATTGCTTAAACCCGTCTTCTGTATATAAATATGTAAGGAATATGAAAACTTATAAAAACTGCAATTTTACGCGTAATTTAATAATTTAATTTATTTCTTCAATAATTTAATAATAATATTTCAATAAAATTATTTAAATATTTCAAGAAAATAGTCCAATAATTATAATTAGCAATAATCAGGAAACTAATTTAATAAAAATAATAATCTAAAAAACTATACAATAATTGCTTAAACCCGTCTTCGGTGTAGAAATAAGTAAAGAATATGAAAGCTTATAAAAACTACAATTTAATGGATTTCAATGAAAATAATCCACGACATGCATGTCAAGCAATTATTAATTTCTATTCTGGTTCAAACAGGACACGATAATCTGTTGTATTCGATGTGAAATTCGTAATACAAAAAATACTGCTGTTTTGTTTAGTTTCCTTTGAATTTACTGTTCCAGGTACAGTATCTTGGGCCGATTGACCATTTGAATTTCAAGGTCATGATCATATTAAAATTAGGGTTAACTACTCGCTCCGCTCTCATAATCCACTTACGCTTTGATGACTTGCGGGTTTCTTCCTTTCGTCAAGACCAAGAGATCGTCCTCTGCCAGCAACTCTTCCAGTGTCACATCCTGTAAAAACCAGAATTACATATAGACGTCAGCTGGATGTTTTATTTCGAGCGTATTTCATTGAAAAATTTCTCTGACACTTTGGACGCCACGCGGCAATGGTGTGAATAATCTCCGAAGTAGACTACGCTAATACCACAACTGGATTAAATCTTATTGATTCTATCCACTTCTGCCGAAGCAGTCTTATCACGGAGATTTTCTACGTATTGTTCTAAGTATTAAAAAATTATTAATTACAAGCAATCATTTTATGGAAAACAATGATGCACGTCGTTGTAAAATGGTTACCGATGCACACAGCTGCCTTGATTTTACTGTACTAATATTTACAACAATTGGTAAGTTTCCCATAAATCCAATGAATTCAATGATTCTTTGTTAATTACGTATGCTGCGAGCAGTCTGGCACACTTTCGCACGGATTCGATCATTATTATACTCTTTACACGAAAAACACCGCGACTTTCACAGGCTTTACAAGACAGTACTATGCAGCTCCCGCTGCATATTAGCGTCAGTAATATTTTTTTGGTCCAAATTTGGTATCATTCGACTCAGCTCGTCGAGTTCTATCGAATGGTGCAACATTTGGTCTTATTACTATCTTTACCCCACCCCCCCTTCTTCGGCTTAAATATTACTGACTTAACAAACGGATAGATGCTCTACACGAAATTTAGCGGAAATAGATTCCTTGTACAGTATGCTCAGATGAGCTGTCATTAAGTCCTTATCTTCACGGTTCATAGTCCTGCATATGTAATTGGTCCGTGTCCATGAGATTTCAACAAGTTCTATGCAATTTACACTTCCGCCAAACAGTTTCGTTATCAGTGCATTAAGCATTTTTACATCAAGTTTACAAAAAACTTTAGCTATCGAATACCTGGACTGTCAACAAGCACTGCAATACGTACGCTAACCGCTAGATGTAAAACTTCCTGGGCATACCAAAACCGCTGTTCAATGCGAAAGAAACACTGAATGAAGAGCGAGCATACTGCGTTATAGAAAGGTCACACTGTTCCGTTTTACGCTGCTCGCCATGCACGACGTGCCGGTGTTGCCACTGATCAACAATACACTAGAAAAACTGTTCCGTGAAACGAAACAACAACGGACAATTAAAGGTCACGCCTCACAACCAGGATAATAAGCTTCGCAAAATGCATTATGGCGAAAGCAGGCTTCAAACGGCATATTCGTTACGCTAGTTAACCAGAGGATTTCCAGCAAAAACTACAGTTCGTTTTTTTTCCAGAGTTGTCAGATTCTTTAATTAATGGACTGCACGGCCATGACAGTGGGAATTCGCCGATTATGACCGTTTCCAAAAAAATTCTTGCAAACGAAACCGGAAATGTTACGTCGCGCAAGAGCGTTAACGACGGTGTGATCCACTACCGCATTTTCGACAAATATCATTCAAATCAATGGCATTTAATGCTAATTTACTTTAGAATTCGGAAGTTTTTATAAACATTAATCGATTTTTTAATTCAATTATTTTAATGACAAATGAATGTTTTATTCTGTTTAATGTTCACTACCATACATTAATTCTATAGTAATTATTTGTTATTAACATATCCACTGCAGTTTACGGACGAATACTAGAGATGGACCGGCAAAGAAGACAACAATTCTGGGATAATAACGGATATCGTCTTCCCGACTCTTCCGGTCACGGTGTACGAGCCTACGAGGCCGAGATCTGCGCGTGCGTGCAGGACAAAGCCAACACGGATACCAACTTGCACATGTTCCGCTTCCACCAGTAATCTGGTCTGCGCCGCTTCATTGAGCTCCTGGCCTGCTCAAGAAACTGCACGAGAAGCACTTCCAAGTGACCACGGCGCCCGGGACGAGCGTAGCGGGCGTGGCCAAAGTCAAAAACATGACTGAGCTTCCGGTACGTTTCTCGTACGCAATTAGACACTTGTACGAAGATTAACTGAACTTAGATAGAACAAAGAAATCAAATTCACTTTTAGTTCAGTTATCATAATCTGGAAGCTACGGCTTGATACACAACCGGAAAGTCGGAAACACGTCTACTTGGCGAAGAAACAGCCGTGGCTAACGTAACCCTTCAGAACAATGATCACCTGTTCCTTGCTGCCAGCTAACTAATTCGTTATTCGACTGCCTGAACCTCGCATGGAGAGAATTATACGGATTTCGAACAATTATTTACATTAGTTTGTAATTTCTTAAGAATAACTCGATTAACCCAAGATAACTGAACGTCAAAAAAAACTGCTAACAACACTGACAAAACGAAGAACCTACGCTTACCTTCGGGTCCACCTGCCGGAAGATGCCGGCCACCGTCTGGGAGGAACTCCCCGCTTGATGTACAACAGGTCCTGGCAGCGGCGCAGGCAGTGGTGGCATTGGGTCTGGAGCCACGGAATCCGCACGGACGGCGGGACCATTCAGCGGTGCCGGTGCCGGTGGCGGGGGCGCACCAGTCGCCGGGGCGGCAAGGGGCGCTGCTGGCGGCGGACCGGCGATAATCGGCACGACATTCCGGCCGACACTAGGCTGCCCATTGACAACAGATATTTGGCCCGGATCAAAATGGGCGTCACAGACATATAAGACTTCCCTGTCTGAGGGAACCGCGCTATGTTTGCGATGACAGAGTTCCACCCAGACATGGCGCAGCGGATCGTTAAACTCCGGAAACTTGATGAAACGGGCGCCCGGTTTCGCCCGACAGTTCAGCACCTCACAACGCGGTGCCATGGTGAATAAAATAACGAAAAATCAAATGTAATACTCAGCAGAAAAGGTCAAGCCAGCGAAATGATTAGTAATTCACAGTCAACAATGAAACCGGTGTTGAATAAACTGTCTGATAACAATAACAGCAGTCAATAACTATCAGGAACGGGGGTAATCGTACAACAATTCCGTAGACAGGGAACGACGCAATGAAGAAGTCAGAATGTGTACATTGATAGCAATCACATCACCGCTGGGATGAAAATGCGCAAGTGTCAGCCAGACGAAGACTGATTGCTGGCACTGTGGTCTACAAGCTTTCAGCTAGCGCGAGCGAAGCCACACCTCCGCTCTGTCTGCTTCTCTTCTCGGCCAAGTTGCGGTGACTCAACGCAGCTTGGCTTGCATTGCCAACAACTTGTTGGCATCTGTACTGCTGGGCCCATTATTCATCTAATCAACAGCCAGGAAACATTATTCAGTTATCCTGTTGTGTGTTTCCCTACAAACTTGGATTATGTTCCACTTTCTTTCAGAATACCTCAGTTTTCTATAATTAATTGTGAACTTCGTTGCATGATCTGCTTGGATATCAGCATTACCGATTCCGCGACAGTAGATCTGCTGAATTGTTTTTGAATAATGTTAATCGCACAAAAATATTACCGCCTGTATAATATGTAAGAATGAGCGCAAGCCTTCGTTCTCATCATGAAACTGGGATCGGTCAAAAAAAGTCGCGCGCGCTCTCATTGAGACAGCGTGAATGCCGGTTTTTTTCAGGCGCGCGCAGTAAGAGCTGCGCGCGCCTTATCTTTCGGAATTCATCAACAGTGGTGTGCTGTGTGAACATCCGAGTAGTGCTGCGCTCCGCGGTATTACAAAGACGTGAATACCAAAGTCCCATGCAAACACACTTGTTGTTATGACTCTACAGGCAACCGCGATTAGGGAACAGAATAATAAACAACGAACGACAGTGCACAGAGTGCATGTAAATCTACAGGCTGCATGTACAGTACAAGTACCCTCACTTTCAAACACTTTATGAACTGCCAGACAAAGACAGTAAAAAATTTGTAAGAAATTCCAAACAAAAATCAAAAAGTACGTATTGAAAAAAATAATAAAATAAAAAAAGTACGTATTAATAAAAAAAAATAGTAAAATAAATAAGTATGTATTAATATGTAAATACTTTTAACAATTAGTGTCCCTTTAATTAGTCTTCTTAGCCAGCGAATAGTATTCTCATGTGACGTGCCACGTATTGATGATAACGATAATTATAGAAAGAGTTGTCGCATTGAGTACATATTATTGTGATTACAGATCTAGCGATGTGGCAAAACGACGAAGAGCTACAGCTAATAATCATTGAACAATTGTAATTTGACCAATAACAAATGTGACGTCCACAGCAGCTGCATGATACAGTAGTAAGCAGAAAACTCGACGCTGTTTACATGCAACAATGTGCTCCATGCATATGTATGGCACATGCAATCTGATGTAGAACAGTAATGTGATGACGTAGATACAGTGGACGGCGTGGCGTCAAGAACGCACTAGTTATAGCAGCCGTTTTCAATTGGTTTCTCCCCGGGCACAAACACCGCCAGAATCTTCGTGTAATACTCAAACCGCCGCTGGCCTGAGCCCGCATCCCTCTCACACACTCATTCGCTCCATAATAACCGCCAATGCCATAACACTGGCCCCAAATCAGTGATACTGGGTCGGGTTCCTATAGTGTTTGGCTCTGGTTTGGTTTATACGTAAACGGGCTCCGAAAGTTGAGATTTTGCTCGCTCAAAGACTTCGCCGTCGCCGTTCTCCAGTTGCCACTCTAGTCCGGTACTACAAGGAATTCATGTGAGGCAGCTGTCATCTTTTATGCGACATTGTGGCCAAGCGCTGGAAAACTGCAAATCGATCTAGTAGTTGACGTTGTAGCTAGACACGGAAACTACGTATACTGATGGTAAGTTGGTAACAGCAACCAGCTCACTGTAGTTTGACTGTTTTTTGGTATAAATCGAGGCTTTATCCGTAATCAAGTAACTGTATCACGAAATATCAGTGCATCATGGAGGCCGGATTACCTGTTCTGTCCATTGGTATTCGAAACATTTGGACCGTGGTGACTGGAAGCACACCGTCTGCTGTCCATCCTGGCCAAAAAGATCCACCAAGAAACCGGCGAAAAGCGATCGAAAGAGTTCATTTACCGACGTATTAGTATAGAACTGCGGCGGGCCAACGCGTTGGCCATAATGGGCACTGGCCGCACTGCACTGCCTTCCGCTGACCTTGACGAAGTGTTTTCAGTGATTCGGCCCCGACAGGGGCCTTTTGTTAACTGATTTCGTATTACATGCGTTCTTGTAACTGCGTGTTATATGTATATGCAAAGAATCAAGATATAAATGGCAGAAAAAAAAGTAACTGTAATCAAGTAACATAGAGCCGTTAATTAAACCATAATTCACACACTTTTAGATAAATTATGCTGGCAACTTCATGTTGAAATAACTTACTAAGCACGCGGCAAGGATTGCGACTGTCACAAAGCTGTCTAAAATCAATGTTCTAGTGAATAATACTCGAAAACGACGAATATATATATATCCTTTTTGTACCGGTTAACAACCATGTGAAAAACGGACAAACCGGCCAGGACCGGCGGACAGCACACTTGAAGATGCGGTTTGCGACAGTCCGAAGTCCATCCATAATTATTGCTCTTTTCCTACGAATGGTGGCTTCAAGTAGGCACAACAAACAAACATGATCAATCAAACAAGAACAGAACACCGTCATCCAGAACATCGGCGATGTGCAGCTTTGTAAAACTGTAGACTTTACAAATGCAGTGCGCTACCAAGAATCACTTGACAAGCACGACTGCTGTACAGGTGCAATTATGTAGTCGTAGGAATGGAACTCGTGGTCAGCTCGTGTCAGAATTGCCGATTATTCCCAGCGGTGATCCGGAGTCTGCCTGCGGTTTTGCCGTGCGTCCTTCAGATCTAGTGCTGCATTGGAGAAAGCCTTAAATAAAAAACGCAGTTTTGGTCATTTGTACCATAAACTATACGCACTTTTTTTTTAACAATTTCACTAACAAATTCTGAATGCCCATTTACGGACACAAAGTAGAATCTATTGGGAGTCATATCATGATCATGTCCACCGTAGTTATGCCTTTTGCGGCTCTTGTGCTGTATAAGTCAGTGTTTCCTTGCTTGGTGTAAGTGCTGGTGCTCCAGCACGTAACAATGTGTGTGTAGAGCATGTGTAGTTTTGTGGACTGTTTTACGTTGTTTACCCCATATATATACGACGCATCTTTTGTTGATAATGTGCTGCTTCGATCAGGCAGTTGAGCAGGGTCAGATCTGTCATATAATGCGCATGACATTGAAATGGGTGAACGTGAACCTGCTTCATAGTTGTTGTTGCAGATTGCCGGCAACGGCGTCGACGCCTTGTGTCGAATTCAATATGAAGGAAGGTTGCAACGAACATGGTACGTGCTGTGTAGGCATGAAGTGCGATAACCCTGCCGGCGGGGATGAATTTCGTCCGCCCGACAAGAGCAAGGAGTCATCACACACCGAGTCCATCAAGCCAATCAAGCCTTCCAACCTGCCAAGCCCAAGCCTTCGAGCGACGATAGGCGCTAAATACAGATATAGTTCGAATCAGGCCACCATTTCCTGCGCATACGGAGTGTACCCTGCCCGTGATTGCGAACTTGCTGGCCGGATTTAATAGATTGTTATCTTGATCACATATGCACAAAGTGTCGGGTGAACAACCGCTCAGTAGGTTTTCAGGATAAGAAGCTATGAATTCCGGCTAGCAAGTCCACAGGACTCAACGTGCGCAACTGGTGACATAAATCGCAGTATCCCTGAACACGTGTGGCTCATGTGAAACATGATGAACGACCGATCAGGTTCCTCGTTCGCATCCTCTGAGGCTCTGATCACCAAGGACCCGCAAAGTCATGCGGATCAATGGCTATCCGAACCCAGTGACGAACAGTACGAAAACGTGGGCGGTCGCACGGCAAAATCACCACCGAACGCGATTTCGCCATGTTCCTCGCCAATGATCTTCGCGAGTCATTCGGACTGCGCGCAAAATGAGAGCACGAGCCCATAAACGCGCCCAATCCCGATCAACCTTACAACGGCGAGAACAGGGTATCAGCTCCGATTAATGCACGGAACCGGCGCGAGACATCCACGTTTAACGACGCTTCGATGTTATGTACAAAATGATTTCGGCTGTTTTCGATTCTAGTGAGAAGCCTGTAGAGTCGGCTGACATAAATAAGTTGCGCTTACAACAGCTCCATATTTAGCTATTTCCCGTACTCTTCAAAGGTCGCTTGCTGCGCCTGGTAACTTAAATATACTTCTTGAAACCCTAGCGCTTAATACCGACTTAATGCAAATGGGGGATCTTTCAGTGTTTTCATGTATAATTAATTCTTCATAAATCTTTTGAAGACTGAATAGTTCTACCACGTGGCTAAAACTGTGTAACTACTCACACACGAAGCTCTGCAAGATTACAAAGAGTACGCTTTGTAGGGAGCTCGTTCTGTACAACATGTGGGTAGTATTCAGGTCCAGCATATTAGGCTGATGGAGTCGCGGGATCGATGCGTCCAGGGAGCCAGCCAACAACCGAACGGTTCCGCACGGTTACGGAATACGGTCCTCTATACGGACGACGTAAGCAATCAGATACAGAATTTTTGCGGCATGTTTGAGTTACACCCTACCTCACTGGCGCTATCGTTGTCGGCGCATCTTCAATGACCGCAACACGATGGAAGTCGATAGCGGATCCACTATCGACGTTCGCTGGAGTACGTCATGACCGAACACGATCAGGATCTTTTTCTGTCGTGAAATATTCCAGCAGTCGTCGACAGAGCTCGTGACTGATCAGCCGGTCGATCCCGAATTTCCGACACCAGTTGCCGGTCTGTTCGCACAACACATCGCCAGCGAATGGAGACTTTCTGCAAAGAACACCAGTTTTTAAACAAAGTTCATAGAAATTCAAAGACACGTGCAGGTTATATCATGATTTCGCTACAACTATAGTGATGACACTGTGGGTATACGTAGAAACTGGATGTGGCGAAACTGTGATCAGTCATCTGGATACCTTTAGTGCTGCAGTGTGGCTTGCTGGAAAAAGACGACCTTTCTTCGAGACCCGGCAACTTGTCGATAATGATAGCCAGTGGTCGTCGAAATGTCTCACAGGTGATTCGCTGCGCTTCCGTGCGAGAAATTTAACAGCAAATATACCAGACATTATTTAGTTGTTTTTGCACTTTTGTGAGCGGTTTATTTAACTGCAGAGTAATACAATCCTGTAATTCACACATCGTTCTATTTACTTTATTTTATTACATTACTGATTTTGATTAGTTTGTTAATTTATTTTATTAATTACTATTCTGTCAAAATGACCGTAATTTTGTTAGTGTTGTTAATTTACTCAGTTAGTCAATTACGCTCCGTAAACGTGGTATATTATGAACAAGCTATGCAAATGACCGGTGCGTAATGTGTACCTATAAGCGCTCTATCAAGTACAGCGATCAATTTTTCGACATGCCATCATACCGGCAAGAATGATTCCTTTTCGATGGTATAATTATAATATGCACTTTACAGTTTACGAACGACAAAGTCAGTTTCATCACGTATGTGTTACGTATGTGTATATTTTATGAACAATCTGATAACGCAAAAGAGCGAACGATATTATTTGGCAAGAATACTATGCGGATAATGCTTAATTATTCATAGCTAATAGAATGCAATACGGTGTTATTTGTAAATACCACGATTCATTCGTAAACTGATCTATTTTGCACAATTTGCATTTATTTGTTTTATTTTAGTGCCGTTAATTTCAATACCTAACGAAACTGCAGAATGCGCGAAGTGCTAAACTGTTATTTCGACCAGTAATAAACAAGCGTAAAACAAGCGCTTTCGGCGGCGGCTGTTTCATTCTGAATTCACCATCTTTACTACTCGATTAAATTTTATTCCTGATTAGTAAATACTATGAATAAAATAATGAAAAAAACTAGATTAATTTCATAAGCAATTAATTATATTCTAAAGAAAATTATTCAGATGTGACACAATTGTAAGTCTAAAATTCTGCCTAGTCTGGCCGGAAATCCATAAGAGCGATAGTTCGTAATATAGCTAGCTATCGCATTTTTAAAGGTGACGATGACGATGACGTTGTATACGCTCACCCCTTGATCACCACTCACTTCTTCATCCCAGCCCGGAATCGATGGGAACCGAGGGGAACCGCTCAGCACAAAGCGGCGGTTTCTGATGAGCGTTTAATTTCCGACCAGTTCCCGCACCAGCGACTCCAGGATCTCCCGTACAAAATTTTCGTGTGATAATGTGAAAAGTAGACGCATTTGATCAAGCTCTTACTGTCAGAAACGTTGTACAATTAAATACCGAAAACTACAATTTAGAAGGACATGATAATTCAAAACACCCGTCTTCTCTAATACAGAAATAAGTGATACTATTATGGAAACTGATACTAAAAACTGAAATATTATGCGTTTTAATGCAAATAATCCCACGACATGTACAGATGCAAAAGCAATGACTGGTTTCCGTTCTAATTTCTCCAGGACAACGTTAATCTATTTTATTCAATGTGAAATTCATAGCTAAAAAAGTACTGAATTTTTGTTTAATTTCGTTTTAATATGGTATCGTGAGTCCGGTTTTACTACTTAAAATTAAAAACTCATAATAAAATTAGGGTTAAAGACACGTACCCTCCGCATATTTAAAACTACTTACTCTTTAATCAGTTCAACTGACGGAAGATCTTTTGATCGAGACACATTCACGAATTCCACAACTGAATTCGACGAATTCAGTTGCGGAATGCGTGCTTTCGTCCGGATCGCTGAAGTTGCCATCAAGTCTTCCGGTATCAGGTCCTATAAAATCAGTAGTATTGAACGTGATCTGAAGGTTTTAGTAATCATTTGGAAGACTGGAAATAAAAATAACACAACAACCTAAATAAAATCAACCTAAATCTTAACAAATTAATCTTATTAGATCGCATTAAACAGGATCCTTTGTTGTTTAGTCACACACATTGCGCAGTCTAGTACATTTTCGCACAAATTTGTTATTTGCATAATCTTTACAAATAAAATCCCGCGACTATCACACTTGCTCCAGAATTGTGCAGGCGAAAACATTGCGCACACGAAGTTATGCGGAAATGTATTAATTTTACGGTATGCTCAAATGATCTGAAATAATTTCAAATGATCCTTATCTTCACGGTTCATAGTTCACAACTGGTTAACTGCAGCTAGGGAACTGGTGCATGACCATGTCCATGGAGTTCCAACAACTTTTATGCAATTATGCTTTCGCCAGAGCACAATATTATATTCTTTATCAGTACATCAACCATCTCTCATCACGTTTAACAAAACTTGAACATTTTCATACCGATCAAATGTAAACTGCATTCCGCTGTAAGATAACGCTGTGAATTCAACCGCAGCATGCTGAAAATGGAAAGCCATCATCGAGGGAAAGCGTACTGCGTCAGAAAAAGATCGCACGGTACATGCCACCTTGCTCGCAACACATTACGTAGCCACTGATTAGCAGTACATAGGAAAATGTTAACAAATTGTTCGGCAAATTGAAACATCAACGAAACGGATCAAAGTCACCCGCAACAACTAATGATAATGAAAGAAAAACAGGAAGTGCTACGACGAGTATGAACGACGGTGTGGATTAAAACAGCATTCCGACATGCATCACCGTAATTAACTAATGGAGTTTAATTATAATCAAATGATATTACAATTCAATGACATTTTTTCATTCTGTTTATTGTTGATTGCCATAAATTCATTATGTGTAATTATTAAATTAATAACAGATCAACTGCAGCCTATGAGCGAACAGGTCGACCTGCAACAAGAGCGACAAGGATCATAATGGGAAAGAGCGAGATGTACGCGAAAGTCTGCACTGATACCAACTTGCCCATTTTCCGCTGCAACCATTAATCTGGTCTGCGCAGCTTCATCGAGTTCGTGGCCTGCGGAAGAAACTGCACGAGAAGCACGTCTACGTGCGCCGCGGTGCCCGAGACGAGCGTGGCCAAAATAAAAAACAACACACTACCTCCGGTTCTCGTACGCAATTGGACACTTGTACGAAGACAAGATGCAAACTAAACTAAACTTGAATAGAAAAATTGGAAATAAAATTTAGTTTTAGTTTAGTTTTCATAATTTGAAAGCTACCGCTCGATACACATCCGGAAACACGTCTATTTGGCGAAAAAACAGCCGTGGCTGACGTAACCTTTGAGAACAACGATCACCTGTTCCTTGCTGTCAGCTAATTATAATTAACCAAACGAAGTAAACTAAAAATTAACCACTCTAATAACTTTTTATTCGCTCATCACTGATTCTTTCTTAGTGGCATTGTAAAATGCTGACCTTTGGCTTCTGCTCCGACGTAATTCTCCCAATTCTAACCGATTCTGATTCTTGAGACTGCGCAACCCAGTACAATACTGTACATCCCCTGCATAAGCCAGTTACTACTGCAGAGATTGTTCACGTTCTAAACTGTGGTACTCTCGCCTCGTATCTAATTAACACTTGGTGTGTTCGAGTGTTTAATCACATAGAATATTCGAGCGGGCCACTGAGGCTGAGCCAATCAAAATATCTGAATACGCCTAAAAAAGCCTGCCTGTACAGTGCAGAAGACCCATTGCGCACAGTAACCGTTGGCAAGGTACGTTTAGCTGGCTCGACCCAGCTGAAGACGAAGTTTGTTTCGGTCATGTGTGTTGCAGTTTTGAAGAGCATAATTAATACTCCATTCCTGCTTCATGAAAGCGAGCAGCTGTGAACGTTATCAACGAAAACAAGCCAAGCTAATTAGTAGTTGTGCAGCTCGAGCACGCCACAACATGCACGAGGCGGACACGGCAACTCTGGTCGACATATTTTCAAAAACTTCTGTTTCAACATTTCGATCCTTTTTTTCACGCCAATTTCTCCAGCGAATTTTCTGTTGAGCTCATGAAAGGTTTTTCATATAAAAAGGGCATTTTGGAAGGTTTGTACGATGCCAGAATTTTTTTGGAAAATGTTTTGTACGAGAGATCTGCGTTGCAGAATTTCTTCCGGAAAACCGGGCCTCAGCGACTGGCTGGATAACTTTTTTCCCCTTTCCCTTTTCTGAATTCTTTTTACGTTAAAATAAAGCCCACATAACTGCTGAGGATCTCAGGGAAACGATCGGGGTAACAAAGCACAACCGAATTTTTACGACATTTTCTAAACTGCGATCGGGCTCCGCGGACCCGGCGAACACACCAAGTGTTAATTAAATCAACATAGCAGGGTTAATCTGTTCAATGGTAGTGAACCGCAAACTGTTGTACAAACGCTGATTAAACCGCTTGGTTATCGACAGTTAATTTATCGAATCTAATTTAAATTCCAATTTATGCAAATATTTAGACATAAATTCATTTATACATATCTCATATAAAATATACAGAATTACATAATGATCTAACCAATTTACGTAAATATTTTAGTGATGTTTAACGAAATTTTCTGATCGCAAAAAAAAGAAATATTCCAATTACCGTAGTACGGAAAATTTACAAACATCATAATACGAACAGTCATTCATAATTATTATGCATACGAATATGATAAAAGTTCTTGTGGATAAATAAACAATATCCATTTTGAACAAATATTTGCAATTTCGATATATATATTATATAAAAAAAAATACAGAATAAATATTTCTATAAATATTTAATTAAATTAAGAATTATTTGAAAACTTTGTAATGTTATCAAGGATTTACAATTTTTCAACAATAAATAAGCAGTAGAGGTATAGAAGCTGGCACCAATTAGACGTGAGAATGAGTCCACAAATGCACTTACTCTGAATATCACGCGCCAATGCATCCAAATGGCGCCGCTCATGCAGCAGCTCCACGCGGTCCGTGTAAGCGTTGTAGCGCAGGGCGAACGGACGCGGGATTTGCGTCATCCAGGCACTGCAAAGTATGTCGGCTTAAGCTTTTCATCCCACTCATTATCCAGGCTAGTCTTTGATTTCCTAATCTTTTGAACTACTGGCACATTTCCCCGCGATATTGCACCAACAACCCTGACTTATGACTTAATTATTATATGTTGATTTACATAAATTCGCACCCCACTGATTAGCAAAAATCAGATTTTGCACAATTTTAACAGATACTGATTAGAAAACTATCAACCCGAATACCGGTACAGAAAAATAACAGAACTCGTGTTCAACAACGCAGTCAATTTTCCAAAATAGTTATTTGATATGATTATTTAATTTTCTATTTATAGAATTTTCTTTGTAACTTTTATTTTTTAACCCTTGTTTTTGAGAAAATTCTTGTGGCAGTTCACTCCAAGTCCACAGTTTATCATTCGTTCAACTTTTTCATTAAAATTGCTTTGAACTTACGTGTTAGTCATTTAAATGCAAAAAGGTCAATCATTTCATACAATTTTATCCGTCAGGAAACTGCCAAGATTTGGTCAATTGTAAGCACTCGGGCAATGTTTTGCACGTAGTGATAAGCTTCAGCTTACGCTAATTGATCACGCATGGCATGGAAGCTCTCCGAGACGAAATATACGTCCTGGAAACGTGTTATCGGGTAAGGAGTGGCGGCGACTTTTTCCGTATCCAACGGCATTGTGATGGCCTTCTCGCTCAGACAATGCTGCACGATAACACACCAATCAATATTTAACATATCTAGCAATCATTACTTAATATCTATCAGTTGAAAAACCGCCCACGTGTTTATAGTTTACACCTGCTCATATGATTTAACAAACTGATATTTACTAGTAATATGCAGTCTTTATTAAATAAATTTATAAAATATTACTTTAATGGTTATTGTTGTAATGAAACATTCATTTGTGGTTGATCAATAATAATTAATCTGAATTTATGGTTAGGTGTTAGTTGACTGTTATTAAGGTAAGTAACTAATTATATAAATTATTATGTTATTATGTTATTATTATATATTATTATTATATAATATATATCATTATATATACATTATTATATATAGATTATTATTTAAATTATTATGATTAAATTAAAAAAAAATCATTATGCACGGCTGATAAACTGTCGACGATACCTCCAGTTCACCAAATGACGACAATAATGCACCACCATATGCACGATTCCCACTCTTCTCCCGACACACACCGAATTCCACGGTGTACCAGTATAACTACAACAAAGGTCACGCTGATCATGACATGTTAATTGTCATCAGTTTCTGTATCTGCATTTTCCAGAACTCATAACCAATTAAATGAATGATATACAATTCAGTCTACAATGTCATAAACCGATCTATAATATGTATGAATTATGCGCTTTAGTAAATTTATTTCATTAAACCCCAGGTTTAAAACAATTCTAATTAAAAGAAATCAAAATATGTTACAAAAGTGAAAATCACTAATTAAAGAAATAAATCTTTATAGTAATTAAAGCAATATAAAGTGTAATTACGAAATGCCGAATTGGACAAATTTATCGTCCGGGACACCTGCTGTTGCAGCCGCTTCCGGCAAACCGATTTAGTTGGAAAAATACGGTAAATAAGCAAATCATTTGCAACACAGGCAGTTCCTAGTCAAGGCAGTTAACTTATTCTACTTCCAATGCTGAAACTGTTCTTACAGCGCCCAACTTCTCAATCCACTCATCGGGCGCGCCCAGGGACGCCAGCCCCAATTCCTGGGAGAACTGGGCAAAGACGGGATCGCAGAACAACGGCACATGTCCGAGGAGTTCATGACACACATCCGGCTCCGGGCTGTAGCTGGGGGAGTCGGCGTGGCGGATGTACTGGGTGCCGTGGAAGACACGGAACGCCAAACCGGCCAAATAGTCCCGCCAGTCCACCAGACCGGAAATGGGACGTAGACGGAAACCGGTGCGCGCTACAAGTGGTCAGACTAATGTTTTAACTTTCCTTCATTACTTTAACATTCATTCTTCGTTTTTTTCAGATTAAAAGAATTACATTTGTAATTTGCTTTGTTTTTGCCTTTATGACGGTATAATGAATTCGTCTATCGCAGTTGAATCTACGTAATTTTCATAAATTACGTAAACTAATTGATGATAATTATTATGACGGTCGTCAACTCGATTGGCTTCTGCTTACTTCACTTCATTCATATTTGTACCACATAAGTACTAGCAAGTAACCCATGGCTAATTATGGTTAATTAATTAATTATTGTAATTATTGATTTTATTTGTTTTACATATTTCTACATTTATTTCTTAATTAATTTTATTAATTTTTTATTTGCGAACAAGCTGCTTACACATCATAAATTTGGAGACGAGTTCAAACTGCGGAATGGCCTTATCGCTGTATCCACACTCCTTTTCCAGCAGCTTGAACATCTCGTTGTACGTGGAGCAAGCATGTGTCGGATAGATATTGGTTAGTTCCCTGTAAACTTTTCCCCTACGAACAGTGCCGGTTAACATGGCTTTCGTGCCGAAAAGGTAAAAAAAATATTTACCATGTTTCCTGTTCTTCTTGTGTGTATTCCACCCGTGGAATTGGCTTATCCCTAAATAAATACCGTAACACTTTACAGTTCAACGAAAATAACTGTCATTTCATGATTGGCAAATGCCCTGAAAAAGCGATCGTTTTCTTTTAATACAAGTACTGGTTTATTTTGGATTATTAAATATTCATGATTATTATTGTTATAAAAATTGTAACGCTTGAAGCAAACAAAACTATAAAAATATTAAAAAATTTGCAGATAACTTACATGTTGTATGATACGGATAAATCCGCAAAACTCTTGCGCCGCTCACGATACTTTTGATCGCTGAAGCTCTGCAAAATTAGCAATAACACTATACAATCACAAATTTCCACAGCAAAGTTACGTATTAACTTAATACAGATATTTATTAACATATATTTTCGGGATCAAACAAAAGATTTAACAAGACGATAATTGTCTTTAAAAATACGCGTAACACATTTCTCGCTAACGCATATATTTTTCTTCGGCAATTCACACTTTACATGCATTTAAATTGGTGATTTACTTCTCATACAAAAACGCTATAAATGGAATACTTGTGAATTTCGAAACATCAAATCTCAGAAAAAATCGAAATTGTACAACTGTACCGGGTGATCGGCCTGCAGTTCCGCTCCGCATTGTAGCGTTTTGCCCAGATGGTTAATCAACTCCGTCAGGGTCTGTGGGAACCACGGGACACCGGGAAATC
Organism: Paramacrobiotus richtersi; assembly: GCA_034698045.1. Taxonomy (NCBI): domain Eukaryota; kingdom Metazoa; phylum Tardigrada; class Eutardigrada; order Parachela; family Macrobiotidae; genus Paramacrobiotus; species Paramacrobiotus richtersi. The sequence continues at coordinate 26,093 of JAQGAU010000512.1, forward strand.
CCGGCAAATACCGTTTACCTTCATCGACATCCTCACTGACGTTCGTGTTATCGTAGCCTTTCTCCACAAAGGTCTCGGCATGCTGTTCAACGGGACCAACGGTCACCTCGTTCAGCTCTTCGATCGCTTGCTGCAGCTCTTCCTCGTGGGGACGAGAAATCTCCGCCAAGAAATCGAAAGAACCTGGACGGTTTTTTGAGCGACGGGATTCGATGTGGTTGATCCGCAGTGCGTATTTCTGAAAGGAAGGATTCGTCAACACACAGTTAAAACCGACGCAACTTACCAATTTCCTTGTATTAGTGTAGAAAAACATGTTCTTCGTACAGAGAAATACAGTGTCAGGTCGAAATTATAACGAAAAGAAAGTAAGAAAGCCAATTCGCATCTTTAAAACAGGCGCAATCAATAATTATAATGTGCATAATAATATATCACAGTAACTGAAATCATGATAATTTCACTGGAGTAATACGTTATTTTAAAAAAATTGTTTTCCGTACAGAGAATTATTGCGTCGACTCGGACTGTTAATTACTTAGCTGAAAAATTGTTAATACTGCGGAAAAAATAGCTTGCTTGGTTAGATTCCCGTACATACCTCGAATACAGCCAGCGCCTTTGACAGGGAAACGACGTTATCCCGCAATGGCAGTACCAGCGAAACTTGCGCCAATTGTCCAGTGGTGGATTTCTTTCGATCCACGGGTTTCTTCACGTTGGCCATGCCATTTTCCTGCTGGTACGCGTATGCGCTCATCGAGCTAGATTGCACCTTTTGCATTT
>JAQGAU010000513.1:0-26870 GCA_034698045.1 Paramacrobiotus richtersi
TGCATACCTAATTCCTGCCAGTGACGCACAATATCCACCGCCCCTGGACGAACCTTCGGGTCCCGTCCGGTGACCGACACCGACGCCGTGAAGGACCCGTCAATACTGAACACCATACACTCGGTCTTGGCCGGCACGACGGCCAAGTAAAAGTCCACCGATGTGTGATCGCCCCTTCAAAGATCAAATACCTGCCCAATCACACTCGATGACCATTTTCGAGATAGATCGTATAACATCTTATACGGATGTAGTGGACTACATTTGAATCTCGCGCAACCAGAATCATTAACACAAAAAACATGGAAAGAAAAAAATTTTACAAAGTGTGCTTTTAGATAACTTATGGCCTCATCAGTACCAAATAAACGGCTGTGTTCCTGTACGAGCCCGTGTACTACGATAACCGCGCTAAATGCAGACTGTCAACAGAATACAATCTAAACGCAATGAAACGACATCTTTGTACAAATTGTTATAAAAATCCTAAAAAAATATTATTAACTTATGTGCAAATGTTTTGTTACTACTTTCTCAGTACAATGCGTGATCATGCGGCAATTTATTAATTAGCCACTACACTACGCTCAACACTGATTTTAGTATCGTAGGGTACTTGGAAACATAATGTGAATTCAGCTTTTGCTTACTCTCACATAAAAAGAAAAAGACAAGTCGTGATTACAGAAACAGTGCCGCACAAAGCCACGGCCAACAAATGAACCGGGAATTTTCATCGCGTGTCCCTGGACTCACCTGACAATCATTTTCACCGGATACAACCCCAGTCCGACCTTCTTGTCATGCGGCACGGTGAAGGTGATGCGACCCTGGCTGGAGGTGATTTCCGTGCCAAAGAGGACCCACTCGCCGGAGGGGGGTTGGGTCATAATGTACACGTCCACCTTCTCACCGGTCAGCGTTAGCATGTCCAACGGTCCGTACATGAAACGGGCGGTGAGGACTTGCTCGCAGTTCTCGCCCACGACCACATCGTTTCCCCGGTGGTTTGGGTGCATGTTCTACGCAAATACACTGAGTTATCAATTATGCAGGTGCTAAAATGTGAGATGGAAAAAAGTGTTATTAAGTAGTTTACGATCAGTGACCTTTCCACACACAAATCAAGTCTAAAACATTTGCACTGATACCTTTCGATATATTTTCCGTAATCTGCCATTCAAGGAAAAACCAGCTTTCAGTTTACTTTCAATTAAACCTAAAGTTTCAAGGTACATTTTTAGTTTCGCTTTTCTTGTTATTTTTTTCATTTGTCTGCTGCATTTGGTCCTTCATTGAACTATTTTGCGGTCAAGTTTTGTATGTCAACAACATTTTCGGAATTATTTTTGCATTTGAATGATGCTAATATTTCTGACATTCTATGTTGGAAACCACAATATTAATCAGCATAATGCCCGACAGTTGCACCGTTATCTCATAGTTTAGAACACTCGTATTTGGGAAAATAAACGTTGCATTTAACCGACAATTCCAAAAGCAGACAATAATTCTGGTACCACATGTACATGCGTGAAATCAGCTGTGAATCTCCGACCGATAAACATAGTGAAAAGTTCATTAATCTCCGTATAAAGTTTTATCATGAATGATCCAGTTGACTAAAAATATCCTCTCCCCTTTAAGATGCAATCATCCGCATTAAAAAGCGGGGAAATTTCGTGCAACACAACGTCACTGGCACAACGCTTCCGGTGGGGCTATGTTTCCGCCCAAAAATAGCACTGAACGTTTTTTAGCATTAGCAATGACGCAAATGGACGACAAGTGCGTCACGTGGCTCCGCTATCACAGACAGACAAACTGGTCAAATTATTGTACAGGATATCAATCCCCTCCACTTAAACACTGGCAAAACCAATAAAGACACTCTTTTACCATCTCTTTTATTTGCTCATCACAGCTGGGTAATAAAATGCCCGACCGACTGTTAAAACAAAATCGTAAAACTTTCAGCCAATACCGAACGATAAACTTCAACAAGCGCCCAAAAAATTATAACACGCAAAAAATAATATTCGCGCGAAAAATTATGAAAAAGGAGCCCAATTTGTTAGAAAAAAGAATTTCTACACAAAGCAAGAAACAGATTTTACAAAGTTCGGGATTATTTGATTTTGATGTTAGCAAACTTTTATTACTCTATCTGTATAAGCAACGCAATGCTTCGCATGATTTTAATACACACTATAAGAAAATGGAAAATTCTGCCGATTCATTTGTTCATTCATTTTTAGCATTTTCTGTACTTTTTTCGTTTAATTGGCATAATGTTTTTTTATGTTACCACAATGTTTTTTTCACTTCATTTTTCAAAACCTTGGATTCAGTGTGCTATCCCATCCGTTAAATTTTGTTTAAAAACCAAACAGCCATCCGTTAAAAATTAAAGCGGAATAAGATTATCATCTTTTTATACTAATGTGTAATCCGATCTGGGACGGATGTGCGGCATCTGACCTTCAGTGAGGCGATCATTTACACGCAACAAAATGTCACCGACACAGCTGACAACAGCTCTCCAGCGGAATGTAAACGCTCGGACAAACGATGCGGTACACACGAAGCGACCAGGAATGTGCTCAAATTAAACTGACCTTTAATTTTATGGATGTCCGACGACGGAGCCATTTCTCAGTGGGACGCTGCGAGGAAAACCCGAGACGGAATGCATGATCCTCGTCCGATTGGAATCCATTATCCGGCTGGAATATCTACGAAAATAACAAAAAACCGATATACTTTCAATTTAAAAAATAGAATATATAAAATAACAATTTAAACATGTCCTTCTGAAAACTAACAAGCTTCTTGATCTTGTATATTTTATACTAATCGCAGCTGTAAATTTAATACTAAAATTTAAAACATATACGAATTTACCAGTTACGTATGTTGGAATGAATGATTTACATAGAGGATACACAAAAATCGTACAAATTTTATTTTTTTCGCTCTAACTTCACTTTTTGGTCGACTTGCTTCTTGTTACAGCCTACGGTATTTCTGCCAACAAAACATTCATTTTCTCTAACAAAATATTAATTTTCTCAGCAGATTCTCAACAATATTGTTCGCAACCATTTCAGTACCGTAAAAAAATCAGCTGAGTTTGATCGCATGCAAGATTCAACACACGGAGGAGATAGTGGTAAAAAGAGTGCAACCACGTGACGTCAATGACTGGATACGTACTTGGCGGATGATAAAGGCCACCACATCGAGGGATTCCCAGAAACTGGCGTGAAAGAGATGCGGGAGTGCGCTAACGGGAAACTGGCTGGTTCCCTCGGGACAATATAAAGCGTAATCGATACGCTTTGAACCCCACCAGTTTCGCGTGACTGCAAAAAACAAACCAGTCCCTGCACATACCGCACGCAGCATGATTATCTCCACTGGCTGGGTGTATCATTATCTCCCCAGAAAAAGAGCAAATTTTGTCCATTTACCCATCGCTCATGGCAACTTCACCGATCTATTTTGCAAATAAATTTTCATGAAATCGAATAAGTGGTTCGTAAGTGACTTCGATGGTGTTCTTGTGAGTGTTGTTCTAATCAAACAGACGTGAAGTCCTGTGTACACGGGTTGTCTGCTTAAGAAGAAGAATAAAAGTGTTTGTTTAGAAAAAAAAGTAAGATGAACGGAAAACCATATTCCGCAAGTTTAATTTTCGATCTTCATTTTCTTTGTTTTGCTTGTTGTGTTAACGATTAAAAAACTATCGGAAATGTTATACCATACTTATTTTACCTTGGCACGATATTTTTCGCTAAATTTTTTTCACGAGTAAAAAATTATCGAGAATGTTATGCCATATCTATTTTGTCTTGTCGCAGTATTTTTCGCTGAATTTTGTTAAATTTATTCAAATTCTCTGCCCTGCAGAGTATCTTTGAACGTTTGACGTTTGATGACCTTTATGCCTATGATGCATTTTGCCGTTTATTTATAAAATTCATATAATCTCATTATTAGTCCACTCAACAAAGTACACGTATTTCCACAATTTTTAGCGAGGCTGATGATAAATACTCGCGAAATTCCCGTAACGTGTCCATAAAAAACCCCAACTACACAGTCAATAATCCATTTTACAGCTCCATTAACCAGCCCCAAATCTGATCCCCCAAGTGAACACTCGGCAAATCAAAACAATTCCCCTCATTTAATTCATCAACCAGCGAAAAAAATCCATTAAAAGATTACAAACTATTTGGTGACTTACTGTGGCTGACGGCATTGAGGGAGAAGGGTGAGTGATCATGATGGAAGACGGCATCGTTGATCGTCTCCTGGAGATCATAGGCCGGACGTGGTGTATCCTCGAATAAATGCCGACTCTGCTGGATGTGTTCGTACAGATAGTAGGAGCGTCCGTCGCCCAGTGGGAATTTCTGATAGCGCGGCACGGAGACCGGCTTGATAAAGGAGAATTTGGCGCTGAGGAGGGGTTCGATGCGTAGTGCCGACGGGTCAGTTGGGTGGAATAGGTTGAACAGCTGAGCACACCACGGACGCAACGGAGGACCTGCAATGCAATTTATCCTTTGTAACACATTACCAGAGTATTCATGTTTCTAAAAAAAATCATTTTGCACGTTTTTTATCCGTATCTCGCTAAATGCGTTACGTCATAATGACTGTACAGGACAGGAGTTTTTGGAAATAAACAGCCACTACACTACGTTCTGCTATTGTAAAATATTCACACTGGTCAGCGATAGCGTTTTCATTTGTGGCGGAATCCAGTCTTGCGAATTTCAAAATTAAAATGGATTAAAATACCGCATAGATGGAAGAAACCCGAAAAGTCAGAAAGATCCGGAAACTGGTTAGCTTTGTCACGAAATTCTAAAAAAATGCCTACCCAACGCAGTTTCAGTGTCAGTTGGTAACCCACAAAGTTGTGTAACTCAGCTACTGCTTCCACTACAGCATGTGACGTACCAAACTTATCATCCACATTCTCCATACACTTCCGGTAGGCCAACACCAATCCCAGCGGACATCCAAAGAGAAACACATCGGCCACATCAAAATCAAACCGGACCCCCGTATCACTATTATCACTGGCTCGCCGGGCCCCCAGCTTATCCACCACCGGGGCCGATAAGTACCGGCCGGCCTCGTTTAGCGGGGCAAAGGTCGGCACATTGGGCACCGCGGGTACACCGCTCGGTCCGGTGCCCGGGTTGGAGAGACTCCGTGAAGCGGGGTGCATGGTCGGTCGCAGTCCCGTTTTACTCGATGCACTGGCCGCTAGCGGTGCTTTGCTTCCGGTGCTGAGAACGAGATGAAAATTCACGCATTTCAATTACTTTTCAGTTCGTTGACATTTGAGCACTAATAACCTTAGCAAAATTTACAGCTGTTTTAATTAATCTTAACCGATTTCAATTTTGGTTTGTTGCAGCTGATTCGGTTCTACAGGAAACAGCACGTTTTAAAAGTAATTCCAAAGATCTTTTTCTGTGTTGTTTTCACATTACCTGCTGCTATCAGGTGGAATAATAGACTCATTCCTCTCGGACGACAGACTGGACGATGATCCCTCGTTGGTACCATAGCGGCACAGGGCATCATAGATTAATAGTCCCGCGGTGCCGTCGGCGGCGATATACACCGGACCCTTGTAATGCTTGCCCTCGGGGGACTTGACAAAGTCCTCAAAGGTCTGGTTGGCTTTCTTGACGACTTTGCTGATAATTTCCCGGTAGGCGGGGCTGCTGGTGGCGAAGAGCGGCAGGGCGCTCAGGTGGGTGAAGTCCTGGGCGGCGGTTGGCGTGTTGGAGTCGGATGTGGACGAGGGCGCGTCCAGACTGTAGGGGGTCAAACTAAAAAACAGATACCAACTTTAGTCGGGAAAAAAAATGTTCGGTAACGAGATTTTGTTCACTATGTGTCGAGCTTCGAAATCATTTCTTTTTCGATCTAGCTTTAGCGATAAAACACTGGACCGTCACTTGATACAGCCACTACACTACGGCGCCACATGAATACAACTTAGTATGTTAGGCAAGTAGAGCCTACCAAAACGACCACTAATAAGGAACGCAATTTCTATGATTTGCCATTTTCATTAACGAAACAGATGTATGGGTCACATTCCAAAAACAATTCATTTCAATTTTCAGCAGATCAAACAAACTTATGTATACGTGAATTAAGATTACACACATTATTCAGAAATCATAAGCAAGAAATAACAATGTAACACAATAATCAAATCATACAACAAAATGCACATGTACCATCCAAAAACTTCTAACAAAAACTGTACCATAATACAACCCTATAAAAATGTTGTCACAACTGTCACGGCTTACCTGGACAGAACTGTCAGTGCCTCCCCACAGATGGGCGGACACCTGACATTCCTGACTTGCACGTGCCCCTGCAGTGCCGGATAGTGGGCGTTCACGACGGAATCCAGGCAGGAGGTGAAGGTGGAGATGTCGGCGCGGTTGCCGGTGAGATCGATGATGGCACCGTTGTCGAGGATACTTCCGCCATGGAAGACCATCATCAGCGCGGATGTCCGGCACACTTCCTCCCCGGCCCCTTCCGCCTCACTGCTGCCGGCCGTCTCCGCACTACCCGGGAGGGAGCGCGGCGCCTGGGTCAATACTAGACGCAATCGATTGGAATCGGATTTGAAGCTGGCCGAGAAAATACTGTCTGCAATCGGGCGATTGGAGATGCAGTTATTGTATTATTTTGCCAGAAAAGGGAATGTATTGGAACAGCTTATCAAAGGTAAACATTTAGCTTGTAACGGTGTTTAACAATGGCGCTACTGTTCATGTGCATGGAAGGTATGGTCGATCGATCAATAAAAAACCGACGATTACTATGCAAATTATGCTCCGTTTTACTAAAGCCATTACACTACGTCATACAGCCGTAAGGATTTTGCAGTATCATGTGGTCCAGAGGTGCACATACGTTGATTTCGTAAGAAGAAACACAAACAAAAAACTGCAGTGGTCTTTTCAAATAAACGTCTAGTACTGCTTAAATGTACGTCGGCCATAGTTCCGTTTAATTAAATACCTTCTTTGGCAATTTGTCTATGTTGAGCACTGCTAGGTTCATCATCCTCAGTGAGTTCCATAGAGCTCCATCTCACTAACGGTTTGGCTTTGTTTTCTTCCGGTTCAGCAAAAGTTTCTGCAATACAATTTCAATTCAACCTCACGCTAATTCGCTGTAATCTGTTAATATTAAACGAAAAGTATAGATATTTTTCGGCCGTTAAAATTAAAAGAATACTGTTTGAATATTAATAGTCAATGCTTTTACTTTTTTGCAAGAATGATGTAAATAATATTTATATTTCCATTAATCAAAATAAAAACCGTTCAGACCCATATCTACCGCTACGTTGATTTATATATACCTGCGGCATCGAAAAACTCATCCTCCGATCCGTCATCGAGATCAGTACGGAGACCGTCTAACACCCAGTTATCCTGAGCGAATGACCCAGCTGCCGAAGAAAAAGAGTTTTCCCATGTTTTTCTATGTAAAAAACTGATTAAAAAGATGTATTACTGGGTGAATGGAAAGACTGCTTGGATCCACTTCGTGAGCGCTCCAGTGCCGGCCCGTTATTCATCGTGTTGTTGGGAGCAGCGGGTTCAGGCGATAGAATAACACTACTACGCCGGCTGTTTACCGTGACAGCTGGTGTCCCCACACTTAACAGTGGACCTGATGGAGGAACATTTTCATCTGCAGAGGATGCACTTACATTAGCTAACAAAACACATTGATGATTTTTTTCAAGTATGGAAAAACTCGGCAACACTTAAAAATTGAACAGTTCAGGGAAAATTTCGTCAAAGAAAAAATAAATTAATAAATTACGCAACTTCCATTCGATAAAAAAACCGAACCGCTTCAGGACAAATAAATAAAATAGATAATTTCGAAGAAAAGGACACCATCTTTATGTAGTACAAACTACTGTCCACAACCGAAGCAAACACGTGATTTTTTTCCGCGTGCTTTCAAAAACTTTTCCGCTGAAAAAAATCATCTTATTTTAAAATTGTTCTTATGTTTATCCCTATTTTAAAATTTATTTTTATTTAAAATTCTCATTTTTAACTGTAAAACGGCGTAAATAAATAAAAGCTTAAAAATGGCAGAAATAAGCCCAATATTGTTTAAAATACGCCTTACGTGAAAAGGATAATAATCCTTTAGCAAATAACTGTTGTTTTATAATTATAATAATAGACCGATGAATATTATAATCAGTCCGAAATAAAAATCGGGTTACTAGAAATAAAAACGTGCCTGGTGCGGCCATCCTTTCGGCGAGTGCCAACTGTGTTTCCAGTTCCAGACGGCGTATATCGGCAATCGTCAGACCATGGTATTCATCCTGCCAGCACCAGGCTTGTCGATGAGCACGTAGCATTGTCTTGCGCATAGCTAATCAGTAAAGGCACCACCATTACCCAACCAAACAAATTGACTAATTTACAAAGCATTTTCTACCCAACTGCTAATCACTCACATGGGCAATAACTGGCTAATAATTCTTTCAATAATCGGTCAGATTATTACGCGGCAAACAAATGTTTAAACGAGGCTATACGCTGCGGCTGAGCACACCCAGGGTAGGCTGATCGGTTTCAAATCGGCAGGGCTATTTTTAGATGGCATGAAAAATGATATTTGCCGATTGCTTTTCTAGATGACGGCAATGCTGCCGATAAATAAAGACATCCGACGTACAACGTACGGCTGATTTAACAAACTTATAACCACTGCTGTTTTTATATTTAGATTTGAACTTTCTGTCCCGGGGTTTGTGGGCGAACATACCTGGATACAACAGTATGCAAACCAGTCAAAAAATAACCGATAATTAAAATTGCAGAAATAATGTTATAATTTTTTATCAGTTAGCCTGGCCGTATAAATCTAAAGAAAAACAGCCGTCCTCGAAAAATTATTTTCGCTATTGTTCCGTTCTACGGTTCTTTAACAAAATTAACAAACACAAATGCTGTTAATATAAAAATTATTCACGATTTCCAGAATTTAATATTCCATTATTAACACGAAACTCATGATGTAAGCATTGAACAGGGCAAACCTGGACTGTCAGCCATTACACTACGATCGCACTGAATGACATATCTGACCTTGTCATATGAACAAGCGAGTATGTATTTCACAAATTCACTTGGGACCATTAACTACAGCTGTCCATGTTCAACATTCCAGATCCCAGGAAAAAAATGTATTCATGTAAAAACTTCACAGCTGCATCTTAATTACGAAAATCTGCTGACGTTCTCAATTTCTCACATGCATTTACAGAATATTCAATGCTCTTCTAGCGCTGCAAACTGAGCTGTGTGTGACTTGCTTATCAAAACCACACTTTTATACCCACACAGCACGAAGAATGTTCAAAAGTTTAAACAAATATTTTGATAATTTACATACCATGCCGCATTGCTTCCACACATACAACCTACTAACTACTATATTCTATACTGATAAGACATATAACTTCTCAACATCAAAATCAGATGAATATAAACCGATAATGTAGCTAAAACTGAGTACAATAAAGTAAAATACTGCAAATAGTATTTTAAAAAACTAGGAGCTTTTATGGTATTAATTTTTAGAACTTCCTAAAATTCACCAAAAAAGGGAGAACTTACCAATATCATAAATAAACCGATAATGTAGTTAAAGCTGACAATTGTGAGTACAATAAAGTAAAATACAGCAAATAACAGTTTAAAACTTCCTAAAATTCACTAAAAAAGGGGAGAACTTACCAATATCATAAATAAACCGATAATGTAGTTAAAGCTGACAGTTGTGAGTACAATAAAGTAAAATACTCCAAATAACATTTTAAACCTCCTAAAATTCACAAAAAAATGGGAACTTACCAATATCATAAATAAACCGATAATGTAGTTAAAGCTGACAACTGTGAGTATAATAAAAATAAAATAGTGCAAATAACATTTTAAAACTTCCTAAAATTCACAAAAAAGGGGGAACTTACCAATATCATAAATAAACCGAAAATGTAGTTAAAGCTGACAATTCTGAGTACAATAAAGTAAAATACTGCAAATAACATTTTAAAACTTCCTAAAATTCACAAAAAAGGGGAGAACTTACCAATATCATAAATAAACCGATAATGTAGTTAAAGCTGACAATTGTGAGTACAATAAAGTAAAATACTGCAAATAACATTTTAAACCTCCTAAAATTAATAAAAAAAATGGTAACTTACCAATATCATAAATAAACTTCTCCGTCTTGCTCTGCACACCCCAATACTTAAACTCCACCCGGCAGAGCTTATACGCACACATAATCGGCCCCTTTCTTGGATTCCCCACAAACTCTTTCAGCCAATTCTCCCCCAACGGCCCTCTCCCGGTCTTTTCCGACACAAACATCTTGGGATCCTCCTCCTTCAAATACTCATGCGCGGGAACGCCGTCCTTGACCACATCCACCACATCGACGCTCCGATTACGCAGATCCTCCGCCGACAGATTAAACACATTCTCCTGGATCCCGGGATCGGGATGGTAGACCGTTTCAATGTCAATGTAGAATTTCTCCATAAAGGGCGCCGTGTAGCGGGTTTTGGTGTAGGGATAGGCATTCCAGGCTTCCTCGTGGGCCTGGGGGGAGAACTGCCGGGGGAGGATGCTGCGGAGGAAGGCCGGGAGGATGCGGTTAATGTGGTACACCTTTTTCGTGTACTGTCCGCTGCCACCCGGGCCGTCCGTGTAGGGCTCGTTGACGAGGATTTCCACGCCGTTTTCGCGCCCTTCCGATTCCAGACGGGACTTTTTCTATATGGGATTTACACGGCATTACCTTCACATAGCGTAAAAAAATTTTATTTTCCTTTTTTTCTGCAAATGTTTACTTCCTAAACACTATCTGTTGCGCGTATTCGTTTTTATTATTTATTTTATTTTTACCGCTTACCAGCATAAATACACGCTGTTTTGTTTTACTTACATACAGTATCACAGGCTTATTTACGCTGTTCTAACTGGTAAAACGAGGACATATGTCACAGATAAATCGCACGAACAATCACAATTTACTCTTTCAGATTTCAGAAGGTGCATATTGTCGACTGCAGCAAAAAACACATGAAAAATTTAATATAAGCGGAAATCTGAATAGAAAGCAGTTTAACACATTCCGCCACACTGTCTGCATATATCTTATGTACAGCTCGAGATTAACGGGAAACATCGAGCCGTTATTCTACGACAATCGCTCTTCACTGTACCTGAGAAAATCAAAGAGTTAATTTGAGTTTTGTACTGAATTGCAAGCATTAAAATGAAAGTCGAACTGAACCAAATAAACGGGCATCAAATTAGAAAAAACCGATCAATAAGGTGCCAATCAGGCGGTGGGGAAGAAAGTGAAAGGAAGTTCTTTGGACGATAACGACATATCAATATTTTCTCCGAAAGCCGTAAAGCGTCAAGCAAACATCGTTATTGTCGTGACGTCCAAATATCAACGACCAGCGTTTAGTTTACCGAAAAAACTCCAACCGCCATATCCAGCTGATTATACATCAACACCATCAAACGTGCTCGTTAGGACAAATTTCACGGTTTCATCAACTTTGTCTGTACCGCGTTCAATCGACGCATACACATAACACCGGTAAAGAAACATTTCAACTAACAAAATTAATAATCAAGCATAAACACGACATTTTTGTGAAAAATCAGACTTCATAAACTGTGTTCACTGTGCCAAAAGATAAACACGAATTCGCAAAAAACAATAATTCTTGGTAATGTGAGATATTCGTTTGAATATATTAAAAACTAAACGCTTTTAGCGAAATCCTAATTGACACTTTGATATGGCTTTTTCTCAACTAAAACAATTAAAAATTTCGGAATTCGGTAAGACTCGAATCAAAACTATGTACGAATCAGCAAATTAAACAACGGTAAAAATTTCTCGAACATATTAATTCACTCTACAAATTTATAAAATTTCAACAATCTGTAATAAAATAAAAATGTACCCCATATCACCGAATTCCCTAATAAGAAAATGGTTCGATCACGCACAAAAACTAACCATGCGTCAAGAAAGGAAAAACACATAAAGTATATGGTTCAGCGTAACATACTACCAGATCTACAAAACCGGACAAAATCTACGTATATGTCACAAAAACGGCCTCATTGACGCTAATAATATACTTTCGACATAATCCGCATTACCTGTATCATGTACAGCTGCGCAATCCTATACTCCTCCACGCTCATGGGGAGCGGGATCCTGTACTCCTTAATCAGCATCTTCCCTGGCGTTCCGTCACATAATCATCGGCAATCCAATCAAAAAATTCCCTGACGAAAAATAATAATCCCGTATACTGGGCAATGAGTAAATCCAGCACACACAGTGGATGACATTAGTCAAACACAATCAGCACACCCGACGAATAAAATCCCCAGGAAACACACACACACATACACCAGCAACCAACCGAAGCCTGATTCTTCGCTGCTGGGATCCACGCTCGATCGATCGATAAGGTGGCCCGATAATCTTGGGAACAAACGCCGCTTGTACATGCGTCGCGCTTATGACGTAAAGGTCTTCTTGTCAGTTCTCATGGCATACTACAAATAAACAAACTACTGGCCTGGGTGTACAGTACACACACGGGACACTGCGATGAGAGGGCGGACTTCCGCCGTGTGTGCGGCCATTGGCGGGTCTAAACGGTAACATATGATAGTTCGGTGGTGCGATGCTGTTACACCACCCGACCCTGACATGTCTTTATTCCGATCACGCTACACCGTCCCCAGCAGAAAAAAAACAAAACACCAACATCATACGACTTTTTCGGGGAAGTTTTTGCTCAGTGCGGTGTGAATATGGAGGTTGACGTTTATGACAAGAAAATTTTTCTTATGCATTGGTAATTGACTTATTACCAATGCCGGCCAGGATCAAGTTTAATCGCACCAGAAACATGCATGCACTGCAAATCTGGTGGGGCATTACGTACATCAACACTAGCACTTCAAATAAAGAATAAAATCGGCAAAGAAAAAAGGAAGTTCGTACGTAATTAACACGTTTTAAAAGTACAAATATCAACGTGTAATGTACTTATTTAAAAATACTGTAAACATTTCGCACCTAAAAAAGTTGTAACAAACTTTCCTTATAATTACGAGTGTACGTACAGCGAAGCTGTAAGAGAACACGCTTCAATATAACACAGCGAACGTATAACCAAAGCGTATATATAAATACGATATAACGAAAGTTTGTTTATCTGATTTGCAAGATTCCCACGGAGTTGGCAGATCCCTATCATGAGCACATGCTCAACTAATCGTAAATACAGTATATGTGTGCATTATTGTTACGGTACCGGCACCTTGCAATATATTCATTCTTTTAATTTCTTCGCATCAATATAAATAAATATTTGCTTAGCACAAGTTCTGCCACAGCTTTATTGATCAATGATCATATATTTCAAACATTTTGCTCACTATACAACAACACCAAAAAAATCTACTTCAGAATATGAGCAGCTGAATACACAGCAGCAGTACTTATACTGAGTAATCGTTTGATTTATAAGGTTGTCGGCACTTTACGAATAATTTATTCAGTATAGTTGTAAGATAACCTTATCAAATAAAAAGTACGACAGTGGAAAAAGATGTAAAAAACGATAATAAATATTTTTTTACTGTTCCGGCAAAGATTAGTAGAAGTATGCACAACACATACCGTAGCACACTGAAGTGACTGATTACTGTGAACATGACTGACACTTATGAATATGTAAGCGCCAAAAATTTGCTATTCAAATCAACTTTACTCCAATCACTCACTCGAGTTGTTCTAATGATTTTCGTAAACTTGAAAATAAAAACTCTATAATATTGTCATAAAAACGACCCAGTATCAGTAGTTTATAAATCAACCGGATCTGAAGAATATTTGCAATTCTGACTATTTAAGCAAATAGCTGGAAAATGATTATTAACTGGAAAATGATTATTAAATAACAACAAAACTGCGTCAAATCCTACAGTTAATTGGAAGCCAAAAATACATCGGATCGTCATCAGCGCGTGAAGTGGATCCTTAAAACCGTGAGCTATTGTGTTTGTCATTAATACCATCAAGTACTTACGTCCATTCAAGAAAAACACGTCTGCTGATTTTTCACCACAACAAACGGCCTAAGGGTAATTGTGGGAGATTACTATCTGCTGTCTTATTACCGCTGTAACAAGTTGTAATTTGCTTTTTAAAACAAATTTGGAAAATGAAAAACACATACTAATCAGTATTCACAAAAACCCAAGAATCCATCAAAATCAAAAAGCCCTTTTTTTCTGAGATTTATTTTGATATAAAAAAATTACTAACAATGCGAAATGAAATACAAATTATACAGAAAAAGTTTTACACAAAAAACATTCCATTAAGCAAAACGAAACTATAGTATTTATTTCGAACTATGTTCATCAGACAACTACACAACAGCTACTTAAAAAATGTTACAAATCTCAAAAATTTCCTAATACATAAATTCCCATTTATTGCTTAATCTGCACAAAAATGCTTAGCTGAACGTAGTAACTACAAAAATACGGTCAATTTAAATTATGATATTTCATTTTACACTTTTTCGATTCGTACCACAAATATGCGATCGTTTAAGCCTAAAACGAAGGAGTACCATAGAGGCAACAAAAAGCATCAACCAACAAATTAATTATCCAATGGCGCAGTACAAAATTAATGCCAGCTGAGAGAACAACTCCACCAGTTGCGTGTACATCCTCATGTGTTAATTATTCAACATTTTCAATTTACCTACCGTTGTCCATCCTCCAAAGACCAGAGACGTTCTTTCAAAATTATTCACATGTGTTTGTATATTTAATGGGGAAATGTAGTCTCAACAATGTGCACTTGCATAATCGCGATAATCATCATCCGACGCATTCGTTTGACGTCTTTGTATGCATACAATCCATCATCCGAATTTCCAAAATTATAAAGAATCAAACGTTCAACGAGCTAAAAAATGCGTAAGGTATGTATTCCACAAATCATATAGGCACAAGAGCGCCGCGGTAGGAATGCAATAGACCGAATGTCGATACACTTTTAAATTTGAAGATGAAAGAAACTCAACAACAAACAATTCCACAAATTTGCAAAATATGCGAGAACACCATAAGCATATTAACGCTAGCAGAAAACTGCCAAGGGATATTTTAATTTTTAACGACAAAACATTGCCTGCAGGCTGATGCAGTAGTCAGCTGAACAGGCAAATTTCGATACAGCGGCTAACCAATCGAAACTGGCGGCTCCTCCCACACATGTTTACCGTATAAATAAAACGTATACTACCTTACAAATAATAATGGTGCTAAAGATTAAATCTTTATTCTCAGTGAATCTGTACTGGTTGAGAAATAAACAACAATAATGGTGTTAGTATCGATAGTAACAATAAACTGGTTCGTGTCGCTGAAAGAAAACTGACTAATTTTTTTTCTCTTTAAAATGCCGCGTTGCTTATCAGTTATCAGCGATAATAAATGTGCTACCATATTCGGAAGGCGCGAACGGGTAAGACATGTGAGGAAAACAGATTAAAGCGATCTAACCGATAGTAATGCCGATAGTAATGTAGAAATGATACCGGTACTACCGTAATGGGGAAACTTCGTCTGTCATAATTTTACCAAAATGCTCAAAAATGGGCTGCACCATATCCCGAGAAACAGTTGTCCATGTTGAAATTTTGTTGGATCTGAAAAATTTTGAGTAGCAAAAAAATTGCTTTTTGCAACTGATAGAGAGTATGATCGACTATTATTATCCTGCATCCGCAATAATGCGTTTTTCTACCTTTTTTCTATCTAATATTAATGGATAAAGAGAGTAAGAACATTTAGAAATGCCTCTACAAACACCGGATGTACACCGAACAGCGGAACAGGACGGATGATTAATGATCAATACATCTGTGCCGGATGTCATTAACAAAAAATTAAACAAATTTCGTTCGCCGTATTTATTCCGTTACTCATGGTTTGCCCCAAGTCCCACCCATAAACTACGAGTAAAATAAAAACCGTTTGAAGCACAAGCAATAAATAATTTGCCGGAATTTGGTAAGTCCTCGTCAACATCCATCCACGCGAATCCGCCTCGTTCACAACCGTTAAAAAGTTGAAAAAGAGCAAATATAAAACAAGCTCATCCTTGCAATACTCGCAGCTATAGCCATACAAATCACACTAAAAGTATTCTCAAAAACACTGTCTGCATTGTTCACACCGGAAACACACTTCGAAGGAAGCGGGAGTTGCAAAGTCAAAGTAGGACAGTTTAGGACACTTGACCATCCTGTCCGGCCATGGAGTAATGCTGTCGACGGATGGAGGCCAGACGTTCACGTTCGCGGGTTAACTGCGACTCCAGCTCCAGGACACGAACCTGATAATTCGCTCAAATGAAGAATTCTGTCGGATAAACGAATGTCTCATTGAAAGTATTTACCTGGGACTCCATTTCGATTTTCTTGATTTTGTGAATGGATAGGGATGAGAAATCCATGTCACCTAAACAACCAGGAAAGGCAAACGTTACTGCGCTGCATCGAATCGGAAACATCGAATATACTGAGAAGATCTAATTAGTATAAAAGCAATCCAAACCGGTAGCTTTCTAGTTGTTACGCATTATTCTGAACGATGCTCTAACACCCCGTTTTACTTTTTAAAGGTGTTCAACTAATTAATTGTTCCACTTTTTATCCATTTTATTCATTCGAGATTTTCTTGACAATGACCATATGACCACCTTTCAGTACTGCAGCTTTTGCAAAACAGCTTAACGTTAATTAAAGGTACTGAAATCCTAATTAAACTGCAGGAAAGTTGAAAAAACTGGTCAAAAACTACGCGTTTCGAAAATTCTTAATAGTTAGCAAGATGAGTGGATCGAATAGGGAAATACATACACAAATCAGTCGGCTTACTTTTTTCTTCGATGAGTTGTGCACAGTCCTTGGCGGAAGCAACCACCCTGGCCGTCGCCTGTGTAACGGACTTGCTGGCCATCGACAGCTCCGCCAGCGTCTGGCTGTTCTTATCCGCTTTGACTTTAGAAGAAACCACCAACTGAACAGTCCCAGCAGAGATCTCCTGAGACGCCACGACCAGCTCCTCGAATTTACCCTTTCCACTGACCACTTTATCCGCCGCCTCACTGTAAATATCATTGGTACTGTAATCGCTAACGTAGGTAACAATAACGCCACCTGAACATGTAAGCAAACAGCCTCCTTTTGTATACGACAGACAACGACAATTCTATATGAAAATGGAAAACAATTGCTGTTGTATGTTGTCCAGTATTATTATCGTCATATCAAACCCCAAAAAGAACTGCCAATCATCGTCTACTGAGATTTCAACCGTTATAAGAGCTAAACTGACAGTCACTTTTCAAACGATTGAGCCAGTACTCTACGCCATCTACGATTGCTAACTTACAGCAACACATTAGCACCCAGCCCAACCGTTTTAGCCGCCGACAGTAATCCCTCCGTCCACCGGTGATTCTTCTTGTAAAACTCTTTTGGACTGGAGAATCCCTTCCCGGCCACCACAATCTCCTGTTGCAGCGCCCTACTCTTCCTGACCAGCACCCTTATGGCGGCCATCAGGGTGGTACATGAATCCAGAATCTTGGCGTTCACTTCCAGCTTCACCCCGGAATCCTGAGTGCGGGAGTTGACCAGCATCTCTTCGATCTTCAAGGCCGCTTCTTCAATGGCTTTGTCCATGTCGTGCAGTTCCTTCTCGACTAGATCGGCTACCTCATCCACTTTGATATCTTCCACCTTGGGAATGAGGACGGTGGAGAGCTGCTGGAGGACTTCGAGGTTCTGCTCCAGACTGCTCAGGAGAGGCTCGGCGTCTTGAGGGCTGTCGCGGAAACGATGGAGGTAGTCAAGGGAATGCTCGCTAATCTCTTTGGCTAGGGCCGAGAACTCTACAATAAATGTGTCGCGATCTGAACAACTGTCTGAGTAATCAAAGTTAAAACGACATCTGTAAAAGTACTAACGGACAGCAAGCACAAGAACATTCAGTGCAATTCTGCTGAAAATGACATACGATTTCCAACTCGGACACTGTACACGTATCGTTTTGCAGTTTATTCCAATTACAAAAAAATACCAAACCTTTAAAGTCTTTAAATTTAAATCTGGAACAGCGTGCGAATCTTTTCACGGACGGACTGCAAGCCACTTCACTACGATCTCAACAGGTAAAATAAAAAGAAGAAAACATATCTACTCCGACCAGAATGAAATTATGCAAAATCAAAAAGGTAAAGAAAACTATTACATCCCGGAAATTTCCTGAATTCACACGAAGCGTTCCAGCAAGTCACCTACCGTCTGTAAGGTCAATAGGAGCCATATGCGATGTGGCCATACACTGCACCAGACAATGAGACAGAAAATGGAATGACAACTGCAATTCTTTGGCCAAGTCCAGCATTCCTATCAACGGAAACCGAGAAATTTACCCACTGGTCACAAAGTAATGGAAACACTGTCTATACTTTCGTCATCCTTTTCCACCGCTTTCCTTAACAACTGAATATGCTCAACAGCCGGTTCCACGCAAACGAGCAAAAATTCTACAAAAAACGTCCACAATTTTTTTTGAACGAAAAACACAAAGCAACGCCAAAACCTACCAGGGGTTGCAGTCAGAGTTGTAAACGCCGGCTGTTCCCACATCTGTACCGCATGTTGGATCTCCTCAGCCGCAGATGTCGATATCACATCTGGAAATCAATTTTCAATCAGAAATGTTGTTTTCCAACACATGCTGCCAATTTGCGAAACACTGCAGCTATTAGTGTATTTGCAAAGCATCATGCTTTCCTCATGTATCGGGAAGTAGAAAACAGGTCACCCAATCACTCACTGAGTAAGCTCTGTCGCAAAGCCTTCTTCTGCAAATTGTGCTGAAAGTTTAAATCCTCCAAATCTGCCTCGGATAACTGAAGCTGCTCCTGTAGTTCGGTGAATCGCTGTAAAGCGGCCTGATTCTCCCGATGGAGACTTTCACGTGAATCGCGCAGTGAACTCAATTCTCCATCCAAATCCTAACAAAATCATGCATTCCAAACTTGGTAAAATAAGCTAAAAATTAATATAAATTTTTTTTAAAGGGTATAACGAAACCATACTAGTGTTATTTGCGTTAATCAATGTCGGATGGAAACAGATGCGCAGTATTGGCCCTTACACTACGGTCTTCACACGAAAGCGGTGCATGCAAAATACACGATCATACTCCAGAAAATAATTTCCCCGGAGTAAAAAATATGTAAAAAATCGATCTACTACTTACAAAACTTCACATTGCGACGAAAACAAAAACAAAAAATCAGTCAATAACACCTTACCGTTAGTCGTCTTTCCAAATTCTGAACCGCTAAGGTTTTCTCATTGATTTCCTGTTGTGCATCACTGGATGTGGAATTCAAGCTCTTCATCAGCTGTTCCTTTTCCATATTAAAATTCATCACTTGAACATTTAATTCCTGCAAAATTAATCAGATTATGGAATAAATTTTGTTCATTCTGGTTCTGATTTCTGTTACCGTACATTTTTTTGATTCTCCGTGTTTTCTAAAGTTTTCTTCAAAATTTTACACTGCTTTTCGGTATCGGCGTTCTGAAAAAGGGCAAAATAAGCAAATGCAAAGTAAAATATCAAACAACTTCTTTTCCATACCGATCGCAGCAATGCAACATGCTTCTCTTTGAGTTCGTTATAAACATCGCGCATTTTCTTGAACTTTTCATCAGCAACCTTGGACCGTCCTAAAATTTTTCATTAAATTATTTTAGTCTGTGACAACAGCAAAGTGATACGGAAAGGATCATCGTACTGTCCATTTCCTCGTAATTCGCCATAACCTCGGGATTCTTCGAAGATTCCTCAATCTGCCGTAACAACTGCGATTTTTCCTGTAAAATACAAATCAGCGATGAGTCCAGTTTTGACGGTCAACTGAAGAAGATTTTTTTTTTGCGTGCGTCCATTCAAAAACAGAAAAATTTCGGAAATCCCAAAAACAGATTTTTTCACCAAAGTAGATGTTGAGGGTCATCTTTTAACAATTGTACAATATCTCAAAACTTACGGTTTCACTTTGTGCCCTCAATTCATCGGCATCACGTTCCAGTTCGACAATCCGATTGCGTAGATCTTCGATGACAATCAGATCGTCCGATTTAATCCGATCGGTGGCTTTCTCTAAGCTCTCGATCCGCTGCAGCAGCTCATCGATCATGCGATCCCTGTTTGATACATTACCATCAACAATCACACTAAAACATGGCAAATGATCATGTTAACACACCGCTCCACAATTTCCGTCGGGGAAATGCCAAAACTATCCCCAAATCCATTGTGGTTATGATGTCCGTTTGTCTTAACGGTTGGGACTGCTACGGGAGTTTCGGCGCGGAAATCATCCATACGATCGTCAAACGTTACCTAAACAAACCGGAATCCTCAAAATCCAAATGACACGCTAAAGTTTCAGATATTCTACCACAGTGCTAGCCGTATCCACAAGGAAGGCATCCGGCTGATCGCCTTCCGCTTCTTTCGTTTCCTGGACTTTCGCAACGGGAGTTACATGCTGATTGATAGCACTTGCGGAAAAGAAGTTCGGAGGCTTCTATAAAAATGCAAAAAAAAAATGCAATTTTACAAATGTTGCTGTTTTAAAACATGTCCAAGAACACGTTCAGTAGCAAAAGGCCAAGCAGAAAAAGTAAGCGTCAGATTCTACCGTGAACATTTGCGAACCCGTGCATGCCTAGTTTGTCTCAAAAAAGTTAGATGCCGACACACGTCACCGTAAACCCCTTTTTCCAAGTAATGCAAATGCCAGAATTAATCGTGAACCTAACATAATATCTGCTTTTAAGGCTGAAAACATCCCGGTGTTTCTTCTAAGACTGTGTGCCTTATAACAACTGCTGCTAGATGCTGCAAAATCAAAACAGTCCTTCCATACAAAAGCATTCTGCTACAGTATACTGTGCAGTGATGACTGACCCGAACCGATTAGATGCCCATGCACTACAACACAATCGCTTACAACCAGACGGTTAAAATTTGCAGTCTTACCTACGGCAAACATTCTTATCCCGTTGTAAATTTGTCGCATAAATGTAAGACGCTTTAAAACGACACGACGAAAAAGAAAGTATCATATAAAAGTCCGAAAGAACTTCATTATGCAAAGACAAAAGATAAATGTCAGCAGCGACATTAGAAATGCAAACATTTGGATCTGCCAGCTCTAACTGTAAACTGACACTTTCAGTGCAAGTACAATGACTGTGCCTGTGAACCATAGAAAGCCCATACACTACATCGCAGTACTAAACCCAATCGTACTTTATACCTGACGTGACGAGCATTTTAAACCTAAAAGCGTTCTTGAACCAACAGTTTTACAGGCTTACTTCGGGTAACGATGGAATCTGCAGTAGATTCTTGAAGAACTGCAGATTACTGGAGGAATAGTACAGCTGCTGCAGTAGTTTGAACTGTTTGTTGAACCGTTCCCGGTGTCCAGACAAAACATCTTGCGGCAGTGCTACAAATCCCATCAACATGCTAAACACGGTTCCATCATCCATAAAACAAATCCAACCTTACAGGAATGCAACCGGAACATCATTTTGACGATAAAATCATACAGCTGACAGGAATCAAGGATGCAGGGAATGAGAACTACCAGCCGGCACTGCCCGGCATTTGTCATGGAATTAGCGCGACTCATATCGAATGATCCAAATATCACACCAGCCAAGTCCAGAATCTGTTCCATATAGTCAAACATTTCCACCGAAAGCTGGAAACTGCGAAACAATCAGTCAGAACAATGGCTGAGACATCTCGATGAAAATACCACACAAACTGTAATTTCTTTCGGTTTTTCATTACTAAGAAACAGGAGCTTATAAAACATTAAAAGCATGTAAAACCAAATTTCACCGCATACTCAATACTTCTGTCATAGGGGATGCAAACCGTTTCCGATTACTTCACATGAGACTTTTCATCAGATAGACTAATCTGCGTTCTGGCCAACTCGAACTTCTCAACTTAAAAAATCAATTTTGAAGAGAAAAACAGAATTTTAGAAGAAGGTAATCATTACAGATAGCAGCTCATTCGAAACAATACGGGCGATTTACTTTCATTCAAGCGACTGACAGCTGTAACCCATAGACTACGGTTTTGCCACAAATGCATTTACAGACCGATACAAGACATTGTGAGCAGCATTAAAAACATACGTACCAGAATAAACTCTAGTCCATTTACTCATATATCTGTAATTATATAACTTACTAGTTATTCACGTCATTGTCCGCCACTCTGCCCAGTTCATCATTACTGATCTGCAGATTTCCTGGAAATCGTGGATTCTGCAATAAACAAGAGTATCATAAAACAGCACCATAAACTATGCGAACCGGAACTAAGCACTACCGTCGTTCACAATGAAACTTGTCCGATTTTATTGTGTACAGCAACTTATGCACGGCATACTGTTCCGACAACAAGCAGAAACAAGTGACAATAACTTTCGCTTATACTATAACATGGACAACCACTATAATATGATACAAATTCACGACGGAAACAAAAAAATTCGTAATCCAAGTTAAAAATAACGATTTTACATTATCTCCAACAAACCTTAAACAATTTTTAAAAATCCACTTTAATAACTGCGTTATTTTCAAAGACGTTTTGCTATCCGAAACTCAATCTGAACTTCATGACATCTGCTCTGAAAACTATAATCAGCACATCTGAACGACAATATTCATCTCATAACACTGAGAACGTACCAAATAACGTTAGGTTAAAAAATAAATATTTAAAACCTGGAACGATAGTCAAAATAACAGATTTACAAAAATGATTCGTTTACAACAAACAAAAACTACACATTTCAGCACCAAATATGCGCAAAAAAAATCGCGGTTTTACCAATCATTAAACTGAAGAACATTAGAAAAAGTTAAAAGGAACACTTTCTATTTTCAATGTTGCTCCGACACGCTATCCACTCAGACAAGTCAAAAGCCCCTTTAAATGCTAAAACCCACTACAAGTCCCACCTTATTGTGGAAATCCAGTTTGGTCGTTAGCAGTTCACAGTACTTGGTGATCAGCGGACCGTAGCCGAGCTTGAGATGGCCCTGAAACGTCACAGACCCACAATTACCCAAATTGTCCGCTTCGAGCGAGGCGCGTCACACAAACTGACCCACAGACGGCCCACATCACCCACAAACTGCCGGTGTGAGAAGGTCTCTTTCAGTGCGTTGGGATGGCCGTCGCGCAGGATCTTGTGAAGCACATAGCAGAACTTCCAGGCCACCACCGGGTTGCCCTGGATGGGAATACGGGAGTTGATAAACACCCAGAAAGTGTGGGCGCCTTTTTCGGTGAAGGTGCCGATGATCAGTGTCCGGACGTGTTTTTCTTTGGCGGGCACTTCGTCCGGGCTGACGGCCTTCTGGAGTGCGGTCATCTGAAATGGAAGACGCGAGGTTGTGCCACAGCTGATAAAGTAACTTTTGTTTGGATACCCCGAATTATAATTACACGTATAAAGTTAACCGACAGTTTGTATAGCGACAACTGTGATGAAGTACAACGCGTTAAATCTGTTCAACCGAGGTTTCAAGATTTAGTACGAATCCGTCATAAAAAATAAATGCATCAATTTCGACATATTTTGGAGTTCTTAACATTCGCACTTGTCCTCGCACAATTACTCTCACGTAAATCTGTCTGAATTAGTGCTATTATGATCATGTTCGTCGGGGCCAGAAAATTATTGTAATTCATCATCGTGTTGCCAACTGCAATATCCAAATTCGGTCGTGTATAAGTTAATTCATTGTATATTGAGCAAGCAGATTAAGTTTTAAAAATCACCAGACTATTTAAAAACTTTTACTTAACAGAAGAAAAAACCATATACACGTTCGTCCATCCAGGTGAAAGTCAAAAACAATCATAAATGAGCCGTATGTTATATGTATCAATGCATTGCAGATGTCACTTCGATCATCAGCTTACGGCACGCGAAATCGAAGCCACTGCACTACCATCGCATGCAATAATAAATACTGTACACTTCACAGTCAGCTTATTATTTCGATTCGGCTTGTTCTCAAGCGTAGTACTAAAATCGTCTGCGTTACCGTTTCTGTTCAACTAATTCTGTTTAAAATTAACATTTTCAGTGCTTCGCGGACAATGAACAATATTACGAATTATCAAAGATGGTGCTATCGAATTAGTAACTAAAACATTCGACTGCGCGTATCAGCGGCGGCGTATGGATCTGCTACGAATACGGTTTTCGTATCGGTTATTAACTTGCAGTAATAACTTTATTTTACTGGCCATATATTAGCATAATTCATCCACACTTGACCATAAATATTATGGTCCACATTTATTCAATCTAATCAACAAACCCGCCTACCTCTGATTTTTTCCCTGCACTAGCCATAACAAGCGCAGAGATTTGACGAGTAGACCTCTCGAGTGTTTATGGACAAATCAAGAGACCCCGGGTCAGCTGGAATACCAAAATCATCAACACACAGAATCCGGCCGGCACGCCGACACAAAGTTTATTCAACCTGCAGGCCTAATCCGTCAGTGAACCAGCTGGTCTTATGCAATAACCACTTGTCCAAATATAAAGTACCACCGCCTCCAATTGTCAAACGGCAAAATTGTATTCCCAAAAATACCGCTATGTGTGCTTGCAGTTTGCTAATCTTCCCGTGCCATATGCTGCTGGGCTCGTAAAAGTCACAACCGTCCTCGAGAACACCATGCGGGCGGTTTATCTAATCAGTGGGCTTTTGCGCAAAAGAAAATGAATCGTCACAAGTGTATCTACTGCGACCGATAAGGAATCACTGGACTTACTCGATTAATTGTATTGTTGAACTAGTTCCAACATTCACACTCGGCCGCACTGAGGAATGTTTGAAAATGGCGCGGTCGCCGGCCACAAATCATAAGAATAAGGCACGACATTTATTAGCTAAGTCGGCTATTAGCCGTGCGTTTTTTCGTCAGCAGTGATAATCTGGCAACGATAATCAATTGATATAAATACCGTACGAACAAGTTTCATTAGCGTCTTTTCGGCGATTATATACCAGTACTATCCACGTTAACTGACAATGATTATTAAAATTCCACACTTCATTAACAAAAAGGAGTTCATCGTTGCCTTTCCAATCATCGACAGAGTGCACCCCATTATTTTTTAATTTGTACACGAGTAATTTATTCAAACATTAGATTAACGGTTTTTTTTTAAAATACTGCACAAGGTTAACTTTAATTTGTTTTCCATAAAAAGTAGTACATGCTTGCTCTAGCTGCTAACCACTGGTCCGCAGAACTTCCGTTTTGTTGCTGTCTTACACCCACCAACGCATTTTTAACCGCGAGTGTCTATACACACTAATCAGCACAAACTGCAACAATCTCCGCATCCAAACGAACGAAACTGTTTATTCAAGCAGAAAAAGAATGCCAAGCCAAACAGACACAAACGTCGTCTTAACGAGAGCCGAGACTTTAAAAGAATGGTCCTCTTTCATAAGTAATGTTTTAATCTCGGTAATGGAATGCCACATACACAAACAAATATACGCTGCCAGCCCAGTTTATTCAAGATATGATAATGGATATTACCGGATAAATATGCAAATTTGCTCACGGCATATTGCGGTCCTTATCTGTTTGCGATAACTTTTAGCGCCAATAAAGCTTCAAACAAAGATTTCACCAACAGTTCGGAAAAGTTTATTGTACAATCCTAAGTGCCTCGTAAAAAAATATTACTTTCTCTAGAAAAGGTAAACAATCCATCCTGATAACAACTATTTAACCGAGAAAGAAATTAAAGAAATATACAATATTAGACTATTATTAAATATTAGTATAACAATATAGTGGAAAATAAGTAGAACCACAAAACTTTGATTTACGAATAGAAAAACAATTAATACAAACGTAACTATAAGAAGAATTTCTCCCAATCTTCGGTAAACCATTTAAACAACAAAACAGATCTTTCTTCCAGAAACAACCCGTGATTCCAGTTTTTTCTTACCTGTATCCGCTCATATTCTTCCCGTTCAGCCTGAAGTGGATTAGGCCGAATAATCTTCTGCGTAATCGCCCGCGGCAGATTAGTCAAACTCGACATGTCCTCCAAGAAATACAACCGATGATTAATCCACAACAATGACAAATCACACGGCTACGGAGGAGAACTCGCATAAAAATTTATGAAAAATTCCACGAAGATCACGCTCTCATACACAGGTGAAAATAAGGTCACACGATCCGTTCGATCAAGTCCCACAAATTAAAATTTATAAAACGTAAAAAATAAAGCAGAAGAATCGAAGATTCATTCAGGAATCCAAACAAACCAGCAGAACAAGTTCCAGCCGATTAAGAATAAACGGTCCAAAAGAAAATGAGAACTGATGATTATTGCTGCCGTTGCTGTTTTGAAGAGCGCTACGGAAAGCAGTTGGTAAATGATGAGTCAGGAAGCGTCACGGACCCATCCCGTAAGATGTACTCGATACTTTGCAGACT
>JAQGAU010000514.1:0-26842 GCA_034698045.1 Paramacrobiotus richtersi
TTGTGCCTCAGCCAGCCATTCAACAAGACTAGGGATCCATTCATGTTTTTGCGCATAACTTCCGCAAGGAATTTTTTTGGCTGTTTTTGCTTTCGGATTAGATAGAT
This sequence comes from Paramacrobiotus richtersi, assembly GCA_034698045.1. NCBI lineage: Eukaryota > Metazoa > Tardigrada > Eutardigrada > Parachela > Macrobiotidae > Paramacrobiotus > Paramacrobiotus richtersi. The sequence continues at coordinate 108 of JAQGAU010000514.1, forward strand.
CTTATGTTTAGGCCACTATTGCTGAAATCGTGAAATTCCTATTTTTAGTCTTCACCGTCACCTTAACAACTGTAAGTAGGTAAGCACGTTTAAGAAGTTCAGGGCCAAAAACTGCTGTGTTGTATGCATCCCGTAGTGGATTCAGTACAGTTTACTAGCATTAAACAGCTTAATACTATAGTGCCGTAGAATATTACTCCTTCTCTGAGCAGACAACTTGTACTTCAGCGCGCATACAGCCTGCAGAGTGCAAAAGTACATGAAGAACGAAAAGTCAACCAAGTCCAGGTATTCAAACTGTCTATAATGCGCAATGCCCGATAACGCTAAGAAGTGCTTATCTTGTCAGCACACGTGCGACGGCACTGAAGACTGCATGATAATTTACGCCTGTTTCAGACACAGCCATAAACTACCATCAACGTTTATACCAAGCTGTTATTAATCCTATTTCCCTGCCGATCAACTCCTCCGCAAGAATGCCGGTCAAAATCTACCACGATGCCGATGCCGATCTGGAGATCATCCGCAACAAGACCGTCGCCTTCATCGGTTACGGCAACCAGGGACGCGCCCAAGCCCTGAACCTTCGGGACAGCGGGATCAAGGACATTGTCATCGGGAACATCGAGGATGACTACGCCAAACAAGCCCGTGAAGACGGATTCCAGCCGGTTAGTATCGAGGAAGCTGTATCCCGGGGTGACGTGCTGATGCTGCTGATTCCCGATGAAGACCAGCAGACCGTGTGGAATGAGAAGATTGTCAAGAATGTCAAGCCCCGGACGACGCTGGTGGTGGCCAGTGGGTACAATGTGGCGTTTAATCTGCTGCAGATCCCGGATGGTATGGATGTGGTGATGGTGGCACCCCGGATGATTGGGGCGGGGGTGCGGGATCGTTATGTGCAGGGTGTGCCGTATCCGTGTTTTGTCTCGGTGGAGAAGGATGTTAGTGGGCAGGCGTTGGCGACTTGTTTGTCCATTGCCTGTGCCATTGGTATGTAAATATTAATTTTATCTTAAGATTTCAAATTTTAAACAAAGTACTCGTATAAGAATGCAGGCACTGATAAGGAAGGAGCACGAGCAGTTTGATTGCTCTGAATCTTGAACTTCGTACTATTTTGACAACTTGTACAACATTATATATTATTTTTCGGTATAAACGGCTAAGATTTCTGTCTGGATTTTTTCACCCCGTTTTTAAGATTTAAAAAATTATCGGCATTTTACATATTTTATACTTCGCTTTTTGGCTATATATGGTAAGGTACCACAAATTTATTTAACAACACAAACTAATTTCAAAAAATTATTGTCTATATTGTCCCGTTTTTCCCCCGGTATTTGAGTTTTGACTAGTGTATTTCTGAACAGGTGCCACGCGGGGTAACGGCGCCGTGTCCTCCTCCTGCCGCGAGGAAGCCGGCATCGACCTCTTCGCCGAACAAGCCATCTGGCCGGAGATCATGACCATCTTCCGTGAAGGCTACACCGTCCTCCATGAGGCCGGCTTCTCCGATGAAGCCATCTTATTCGACCTGTACTTGAGCAAAGAACCCGCCGAGATCTTCGAACGAGCAGCGGACTACGGGTTTGTCCAGCAGCTCAAGTACCATTCCCGCACCAGTCAGTACGGGCAGCTGTCCACCATGAGTCGCAACGACGGTAACGAGATTCGGGAGCGATTCCGTCGGGTGTTGAATGATAAGATTCTGTCCGGGAAGTTTGCGGAGAAATGGTCGGATAGCACGTTTGCGGCAACGGAGCTGGCGAAGGAGTGGAAGAAGGTGGAGAGTGATCCGCTGGCGCAGGCGGATGAGCGGGTGCGTAAGGTCATTTCGCCCGACCGAAAGAAATAAACGTTTTCTTTGGTCCAGAACTATGCCAACATTTATTTTAAATAAATTTCTTATAATTTCGAAACTGTTATTATAAACATGTTGGTTCACATATTTTTGCATGCATAATTCAACAAGTTATTATGATTTGCGGGACACGGAGCGCGATTAAAACAGATGACATTTCTTCTGTTGGAGTATCACGAGACGACGATAGCACCGACGATAACAGTCGTTTCTCGGTTTATGACAGTTGATTAAAAGGTGATATCGGTCCGTTTTGTTATCTCTTGGTATACCATGAAACATTTGGTATACGCAGCGATACCGTTTCTTTTAAGATTAACGTTTCCTAGCTTTTTATTACTTGCAAGCCGTTATAATATGCAGGAACGACAAGGCCGTAATAAAAGGTCTCAACTTGAACTTGCGTACAAGAAGTGCCTAGGAGACTGTATAATATTCTCGTGATTATTTCCAATGTATGCACTTTGGTAAATCTTTCTAAGTATCAGTGATTACTGATGCCTGATGGTGAATAATTTTTCTCCTTTTGATTACCGATAATCCGAAGATATTGCACTTAAGACAAATTTTAATGGTTTACCCATTTTATTGCACTTTGTAAAGGTAGGTATACAGGTATCCGGAAAATTGTCTACAAGGATACAACGGACTGTGAAAGGCGATACCGTTGCATTCAACAAGCTGTACACATCCTGTCGCATTTTACGCGAAATATGTATTGTGCTAGCTGCCATAGCCGATAAAACTGTACGATAAACGCCAGGCCAATTCTGCGGTACATTCCAAATATCGTATAGAGGTACTTGTACAGCTATCTCGATACCGTTCAGCCGAGCATTTTTATCAGTGTTTACCAGACGATAATTTCTCAAAACAGCCGCAAGCGATCTTCGCCGCCGGTAGCTCACAGTTAGTCACACAGCCAGTGTTCAAAGTGTTAAAAAATCGTAAAATATAATCACTGCAATGGCATCCCTCGTGAAATTGGGACGTGTGGCTCTGGTTACGGGAGGAGCGTCGGGATTGGGAGAAGCAGCGGTCCAGGATTTCGTTTCCCAAGGAGTTATTACTTATGTGATCGATCTGGAAAAGTCCATCAGTAAAGTGGACAAGTCCAAGGCAAACGAGCTTGCTCACTACAGAATCGCCGATGTAAGTTGTTTTTCTTCATGGTTCTTCAGTTTTTCGCATAAACTCCTACAGTCTTGAAAGAGTATCCGCCTGTTATCTTTCACATCTCTGGTTCTTTGTGAGCTAATAAGACGTAGTTTAGTCCAGAACGACGATATTGCATTTTTTTCCATACAAATGATTCGTGATGAGGTATTTGAAGAATCTGCCTTTCGCCCATGGTAATATTTTCTTGGTTTTTTTTCTAGGTTACCAGCGAAGACCAAGTCAAAGCCGTCATCGATGAGATCGCCTCAAAACACCACCGACTAGACATTGTCGTGACGAGCGCTGGCATCAATGTCCTCGCTCCGCTGTTTGATTTCGAAACCGGAAAACCCCAGTCACTCGACGACGTCACCAGAGTTATCAATGTATGTACTATGTACCGCAAACCGTTTTTGTAAAAACAGTAAACAATCGATCGCCTATCACAAATATGAACGTCTAATGAATAAGACCTTGGTCATGTAGTATTTTGACAACAACTTCGTTTGCACAGGTTAATCTAATCGGCACTTTGAATACCATCCGCTTATCAGTGGGTCTAATGAGCAACAACAAACCGGACGCTGATGGGCAACGTGGAGTAGTCATCACCCTGTCCAGTGTAACACGGAACAACATATCCGCCGGACGAACCGTTTATGGAGCAACCAAAGCCGGCGTCTCCTCCCTGTCTATTCCCCTGGCCAGGGAATTCGCGCCAGTTGGCATTCGAGTGGTCGCCATTGCCCCAGGTATACATTCATATTCCTCAACTTCCGCACAATGTAATGTACGATATGTTTCTGGTTAGGACCAATGGCCACTCCGCTCAATGCCGAAATGCCCCATTTTGAAAAATACGAACGAGTGATGCCGAGTTTGTTAGCCTTTCCCAAGCGAATGGGCACCATGGAGGAGTTCACGAAAACGGTTAATTTCGTCATTGACAATGCCTATGTTAACGCCACCACACTGGATCTGACCGCCGGATTTACCGACCCAAATTATTGGCCCACGCTGTACGAAAGTTGTTCCTCATCTCAAATGCAAAGAAATGGTTGACACTGTTGATAACGTAATTGACTGCTGGGCGTTTGGGTTCTGGTGCCGTGTTGTTGAAATAGTTGCAGATTTGTCGATTTTACTTTCTGATAGATCGTAGGGATAGCTCTTGATGGATGTATAAGTACTTATGGTATTTTTGATCCGTGCGTTATCAACTGTTGCAGAATAAATCATATAAATGAAAAACTATGCGACGAATGCTCATGGACATCGAAAAAAAAGGACACGAGTTCTTGTCTTGGAAACTTGAAGCATTCTTACAGTCACGTGCGTCCCAACCTAATGGCAACGTGAAAAACGGAAAATGGCGAATGAACTTAGAATTATTAATTTTTGGCGGTGATGAGACAATGTTTAAAATCTCGTATTTGTATGAAGTGCTGTAAGCATGCCGTGCTGCCAAAATCGTTACAGGAGCCGATAAAATCGCACGATAAAACCCAGGCCACGGGTACCGCACGTTCACATAATTCATGTAGTGTGTGCTTTCGATGCGGTTCAGCCAAACAGCGTTATCAGTGTTTACGATACAAATTTACACAACAACCGCAGGGCAATCAAAGTCTCGATATCTCGTAGTCAGTCACACAGCAAGTGCCAGGCCCAGAAGTACCAAGGAAATCGTATAAAATCCTTGCAATGACTTCCCTTTTGCAATCTGGAAGTGTCGCTCTGGTTACGGGAGGAGCATCTGGATTAGGCGCTGCCGCGGCCCAAGATTTCGCGTCCCGAGGAATTGTCACTTATGTGATCGACTTGGAAGTGTCCATCAATAAAGTCGATAGATCCAAAGCGCACGAGCTTGTACACTACAGAACAGCCGATGTAAGTGCGCCAGTTTGCTTTTTTGTAGGGTTCTTGAGAATATGTTTTTGTGCGCAGTTTAATTTGAATTAATTTGGGGTTTTCTTGTTCATCAAATTTTGCTGCAATTCCAGTATTCCAGAACTGATTGGCCCATACGTGCAGTTTTACTGAGACTATGTAGTAAGCTGTAATCAGAAACTGAAGCACCGCTGCGTATATAAAGTTATACCAAACAGTGACAATGTTAGTTATGTCCGAGACGAGATACACTACACCAGAAGATCGCTACGCGAGTTTAGTACACTTCCATATTTAAGAAGATTACATTTGATCATAGTTAGACTGTTCCAGAAGCTTTGGAAAGGCCGTTTACATCCAGTCCGTTTAATTACTTAGAAACTGAAGAGCGACTTGTTTGGTTGCAGGTTACTAATGAAGATCAAGTTAAAACGGTCATTGATGAAATCAGCTCAAAGCACAACCGACTGGACATTGTCGTCACTAGCGCCGGCATCAATCTTAACGCTCCGCTTTATGACTTCAAAACGGGAAAACCTCTGCCACTGGAGGATATTACAAAAGCCCTTAATGTAACTCCATTCAACTCCTTTAAATATTATATCAAACTGGATAGTAACAGAAGAACAGCTCTGCTAAGGAAAGCTCAGGTCGCTCAGAATCTAGACAGTAGCTTTCGTTACATAGATCAATCTAACGGGAACCCTAAACACCATTCGTTTATCTGTGGGTTTGATGCGCAAAAACATACCGGACGCTGATGGACAACGTGGAGTGATCATCACCTTGTCCAGTGCATCACGTCAGAATACATCAGCTGGACGGGCCGTTTACGGGGCAACAAAAGCCGGCGTTTCTTCTTTATCTATTCCCCTTGCCCGGGAATTCGCCCCTGTTGGCATTCGGGTGGTTGCCATTTCTCCCGGTAAGCACTCGTTGAGTTAATTACTTACTTCCGTTTCAGAATGTTTGTTTGTATACTTGTTAGGCCCGATGGCAACTCCACTGAATGATGCAATGCCAGATCTTCAGAAATACTTAAAGATAATGCCAAGTGTGTTAGCTTTCCCCAAGCGAATGGGCACAATGAAAGAATTTACTAAAACAGTTAATTACGTCGTTGATAATGCCTATGTAAACGCCACAACGCTGGATATGGCTGCTGGATGTACGGATCCGCATTACTGGCCCACGCTATATGACGTTTAGATTTGTGATCTGAAATATTGTGACATTGCTACACTGTGTTGGTATTTATTGCCGGTAGCCTGATTGTTTGTTTTTGATTTGTTAGCACGTTTGCATATAGGACAGAATTTTGCATGTGGACTTGTCCGTTGCTGCAGATTCGTAAACATTGTTTTTGTCCGTAGTACCTATGCATTGAAATCCGTACAAATGACGCATGCCTAATGTTTGCAACTAGACAAGGTACCAGCAAAGTAAATGTAATCATAACGAGGTATATTGAATTCGTGGACCTGGTAACGTTGGTTTCCCATAGATTGTCATAAAACGTTCACAGGACGGGCAATACCATCTCGTTCGTGGTTGTACTAATGCAGTAATACACTACTGCAGTGTAGTGCCCAAACGCAATTATCCCTGTGTGTTGTGGATTCATGACCCGTTCGCATCGTAAAGTGTTGCGACTTCTCTGAATAATTAATGCGGCAAACGACACCCGTTCTCCTCAGTTCTGATGCGCTGCGAAACGGTGTCACATCTAGCTAGGCGTCCGGAGCAGGAGAACGAGGTGTCCAGCAGTTGAATGATTTCCTTAATAAAGCCATCAGCTTGTGGAGTGCAAGTGCCGGTGATGTCCTGAGCCACACACTTACGCATTTTGTCCATCGAGCTGCAACGCGAATAGTATAGTATCACCTTCGCATCTGCCTAGTCTAATATTGCAGCATACCAACAAAGACTGCCCAACACATCGTTCTCGTGAAAGTAGGTTCGAAGGCTGGTAAAGTCCAAAGCGGGTGGTTCGAAGACGAAGCTGCTGGTGTTGAAGCAGTAAAAGGGATCGTCGAAACTCCCGGCTCCTGTGTCCGTGCAGGAGTTGTTGCCGAACTTGTCATCCGATTGGTCGAAACACTCAACAGCCAACGTCAAATCGTTGAACAAGTTTGGCCGAGAGCACAGTGAGCGCAAAACTGGCAATGTGCCGTTGACGAACTCGTGGAAGTTGGCTGCATTCGGTATGGATGCCGTACACTGGTTAATGAAGTTCCCAACACAGTCGACCGCCGCTGATTGCAACCTGGACAACCACAGTTACTGTCACTTTGATATCGTATTTCCTTGCATTTATATGCATCAGACTCTGGGTTAGAGTCCAGTTACATTAAATTTTATGAATTCCAGTCTCGAATTTGTGGGAATGATTATTATTATCCAGACTGCTACGTTCGTATCGTGCATCGGTCAGTGCAGTACGACCCTTGACAGTTGTTCACGTAAGAGTACTACACAGTACGTATGCACTGCCAGACAGTATGCCACGCAGAATTAGTACTAACGTACTGTGCATAAAACTCTCCAAAAGTAACACCAATAACGTTCTAGCATCACCGGTAAACTAGCGGCTTGCTCTTATCAGTGCGGTAAACACTTTTGGACCCTAACCTATGTATGCGGCAAAAAGGACGGCTGATATTTTTCGTATATACGTGTATTAATTATAACAATTTCAACACAGTACAATAATAACGAGAAAACAGCTCTTACTGGCAAACGATGTTCAGTTCATCTTGCGAGGGAAGCGCATCCGTAGATCGATTGCCCATCTTCTGGATTATGGCCATTCCTTGGGGGTTGTTCATCACGTATGATAACGGCGCTAGCAGGCATGGCCAAACTCTGGAATCACTGCAGGCTGCATTAGCCGGTGGAACTTCCGCTGCTACGGCGTGGAGAAATGCGCCCAACGCAAGAATCATGCACAGAAGCGGCACCATTGTCACTTTCGTTAATTACGAAGCAGCCTCGGAAAAGAAATTACAACTGGCACGGCTGTACATATATGTATGTAACCACCAGAGTCGGCCAGGCTACTTAATTAGATCGTTTAGCGTGCGGCTTTTATCGATAATCATCTAAACCGTCTCGACAAGATCTCCACAGCACTCATGGAAAATTTCGTGTACCTAGAGTGACTAATGCGTGAGGATTACATAATTATACAGAGCCCTATTTCGCCAACATGGAACACTTTGGTAAAAATTCCAGAAAACGTTTCTTTGCGGGAATACATAATTTCTTTTTTCAAAAAAGTTGTACAGCAACTGTTTAGCTGCAGTTTTGTATAAGCATACTCGGGTACGGGGAAAACGGGATGCGACTGGGAGTGTCGCAACAGGAGCACCCGCGATTGACCTCGAAACACACATTTTTTCATTTAACTTGCGAGAGAAATACTCAAAAAGGTAAACCCTTGCATTATAATTTTCCATTTTTGTGATAAATCACTAGTTACTTCTCTAAATTAATGACAGTAATAGAGTAATTTGCTCTGATTTAAAACAATTCTCGATAATGTTGCAAAAAATCTCGGACCGAGTTTCGGCGGCCGCTTCCTTAAACGAAGAGCAGTTCTCAACGAAAGGTTGATTTGTTTTGAAAACTTGCTGAAACGGGTTCAGAGAACTCTGGTGATTATGCTGGGATGCTGAAAAATCAGCAAAGCTACACAAGATCTTCACGAAGCCGAGACAGCCGTTCGGTGCGCAGGTATTGTGCAAGCACGAAAGCAGCATACAGATAAGAAAAGGAGCAGCTTAACGTTTGTTTTGTGACCCTTCGATAATTTTCCAAAGGTATGTCTCCTTACCAAGTGCAATTCCGATTCCTAGTCCGTCATTTATTATTCCATAAGTCCACTCCTGATAAATGTTCCGACTCTGAGATTTCAAACAAAGGTTTCCGTACAACCTTTTGCACTTGCAAATGTTCAAGGTGTCATGTCATCAAATGATCACCGAGAGGATCACTGTCCGTATTGATAAGTTTAGCAAACTAATAATAGTTATGGTAAGCAAATTTCGCTCTTGAAGGCACATTTGTCCAGGCTCTTCAAGAAGTCAACACTTCTTCCGCTGAAAAGCGTTCCTTTTCCTAACACTTTCTTTTTTCCTATGCATATTCTTGCTAACATTCCTAGAAACCTCATTTTTTTCTTGAAGCCATTTGAGTTCCCATTTCGATCTAGGGTGTAGAGCTTTCCGAAGCTAATGGATACAGTGAAAAATCCACAATGGTTGTCTGCGTAACTGAGTATTGAGTACTGACAAATGACAATGCCTATGTTAACGCCACGATATGGCTGCTGGCCGTACCGATCGCCCCAATTGGTCCACGCTTTATGACGTGTAAATTTTGTCCTTTGAATTACTGCAGTTCTTGAGGCCAGTAGCATGGGTGCTTGCTTTGAGTCGCCTGCAAGTGTGCTTATCAAGTCGTCTGCAAGTAGGACAGAATTCTGCCAAGGGACTTTTTTGTTGTTCCAGATATTAGCTATGCGTTTAAATCCGCAGGCAAAGCGCCTTTTTGATTTTAATGCAAGGATAATAATAATCACAACTGATATCGAGTTCTTAGAACTGGTAACGGTATTATAGGCGCTACTACATTTTAAAGCCAAGAAAATACCAGTGTCAGAAAACATTCGCAAGACGGCCATACCATCTCGATCGTAGTTGTGCTACTGCAGTAATAGCGTAGCACACCAACGTAAGTATTATTTAACGCTGTGGATCGGGTGCCCGTTCGCACAACAAAACTTTCTCTGCATAATTAATTTGGCGAACGACACCCCTTCTCTTCGGTTCTGATGCGCTGCGAAACAGTATCACATCCAGCAAGGCGTCCGGAGCAGGAGTACGAGGTATCAAAGAGCTGAAAGATTTCCTTAATAACGCCATCAGCTTGGGGCGAGCAAGTGCCGGTGATGTCCTGCTTCGCACACTTACGAATTTTGTCCATCGAGCTGAAATACGAATAGCATAGTACATCATCGTATTTACCTAGTTCACTAATACAGCATACCAACAAAGACTGCCCAACACATCGTTCTCGTGAAAGTAAGTTCGGAGGCTGGTAAAGTCTAAAGCGGGTGGTTCGAAGACGAAGCTGCTGGAGTTGAAGCAGGAAAAGGGATCGTCGAAGCTCCCGGCTCCTTTGTCCGCACACGAGTTGTTACCGAACTTGACATCCGATTGATTGAGACACTCCATAGACAACGTCACATCGTTGAACAAGTTTGGCCGAGCGCAAAGTGAGCGTAGGGCTGCCACTGTGCCGTTGACGAACTCGTGGAAGTTGGCTGCCTTCGGGATGGATGCCGTACACTGGTTAATGAAGTCCGCAACACAATCGATCGCAGTTGATTGCAACCTAAACAATCACAGTCACTGTCAGACACAACTCGTATTTACTAACGCCTACACAGGCATGAGATTTCAGGTGACTGTCCTGCTAGATTTATGTACCGTACAAAACAAGACTCGGAGAGCCACCGCAATAACGTACCGGCACAACCGTACCGGCACTTTAGCGGCTTACTCTTGTCTGTCCGGTAATCAGCTAGGCGTTTTGGACCCTCGAACTGTCGAGTCGAATGTACAGTTGTAGACATAATTTGTCTTTCTTGTTCACTAAAGAGTGGCAAAAGTATGCAGGTTGTAGCCGTGCAGGTAGCCTCTGCGCATGGACGCACACGGCTAGAAATGCATGAGAATATGGGTTTGGACTTTGGTGGCCAAAGCGTTTGGACTTTGGAGCGATCGAGACAGCGGTGTTATCAATACTGCATGCTTGCGAAAATACTTCTAATCCCAACCCACCGTGAAATTAGTGTTTTCATTCAGCTTTCTGAGAATATACCGTATTAAGTTTTTGCCAGAGTTATTTCGGCTTAGTTTCACTTTTCACGCTCGTTCAAGAGGACTAAAATGGGTTTTGATTAATGATACTATATTATGTACAGCAAATAAATTTAGTGGTTCTGGGAGATGGGGTAAGCTATCCGGCCTCGCACTATCTGTATATGTTGCACCGGATTTTCCCTGGGAAATGGTATGCGTTTATCATTTGTCATTTCAGATCCTTTTCCGGTCCCAGACCTCAAGTTATACTGCACTGATAACGATCTGATCATCGCCTGCGCGCTGCTCCTTACCGGCGCCCGACACAGTACATAACTGCAGAGTTTTCACTGGGTACGAATTACGAAGTTATTATATGAGCGGGTGTATAGAGGTCATGTCTTCAACCGAGTTAGCGCTCACAAGTAAGCAATTTTGACCCGGAGTTACGAATAAATACGCGTTTCAGATCAATATGATCTACTTAATATGGTGAGTACTGGGCATTTTTCAAAAAAATACCAAACTTAAACAATGAAAAGATATGAATTTTCGAAGTTAAGTTGGCTAAACATAACGTCTGCGAAGATTACGATCAGCAAGATAACGATCTTGATCCGTAGACCGCTATGTTAAGCCAATTTTTACGCATCAACAACTTCGATTACAAAATTATATAGTATGAACGGTTACGTAACCTATGGGGCATTAAAGACGGCTGATTTCTCGTTTATACTGTACATGTATTAAACCGTAAGATATATTTCTGACTGTTAGTGCAATAACGGAAAACCACTCTTACTGGCAAATGATGTTCAGCTCATCTTGCGTGGGAAGCGCATCAGTGGATCGATTGCTCATTTTGTGTATTATCGCCAGTCCTTGGGGGTTGGTCATCACGAACGATATCGGCGCTAGCAGGCATGGCCAAATTCTGGAATCACCGCAGGCTGCATTAGCCGGTGGAACTTCCGCTGCTCCGGTGCGGAGCAAAGCGCCCAAAGCGAGAATTACACCCAGATACGGCAACATTGTCACGCTCTTTATAACAGTTGCTATGAAGGAACTTTTACAAAGAATTACAACTGGCACGGCTATATACAGTAAAACGGTGTGCTGCTTTATCGATAATCATCTGAAGAAATTCGACAAGATCTCCTCAGAACTCATGGGAAATTTCGTGACTAACGCATGACGCTTAAAAAGCTAGGTGTTTACGGAGTGCAAATGCTTTGATCACAAATATTGCGCAAATATTAGTGCATGTACTGTAATATACAGCACAACAGTAGTCAGCAGAAGGTAAAATATGTATTGCCTTGACTAATCACTGACGCGTACTTGGTAGACATTAGGAATGCTTGGTACCAGACGATAAACAATGTTCTTTTCGCGTTTGATCTCCATACATAATCACTTGATAACAAACATTCAACTCATAGCTAAATAAGTTAGCATGTTAGCCCAATAAGCAAGAATTAGACGTATGTCTTTGCAAGGTAACCAAAAGTATCCATGCAACATGATTCACGTCTTTAACTTACCGTTTGTTAGTCTGTGAATATATACTGTAATCATGTGAATAATATACGCAGCAGACAATATCATATCGCTTGAAGTACCTTGTTGGTTCTGTGTGAAGTTCCTTAAAAACGCGTTTCGCTGCTGTGGTGCGATAGTTTTACCAATAACATCAGAAATATGAGTTTACGGCATGTGTGGACGTACTACCGTAGGTATATGACCGCATTATCACATCGTAGCTTTTCTATTTAATGCAACATCAAAGTACCATAAAAAACCTCACAAGGCGACCATACCATCTCGATCCGTCGTGCTAAATTAGTATAATAGCACTGTAAGCTTGATTGTTGTTACATGTTGTTGAACCGGCCGCAGGATGGTTATTTTACATCCTACAACTTTGCGACATACTTGTCCGAATCATTAATTCGGCAAACGACATTTAGTTTTGATGCGTTGCGAAACAGTGTCACATCCAGCCAGGCGTCCGGAGCAGGAGTACGAGGTATCCAGCAGTTGAAAGGTTTCCTTGAAAATGACATCAGCTTGTGGAGAGCAAGTGCCGGTAACCTCCCGCTTCGCACACTGACGAATCTGGTCTACCGCGCTGAAAGACGAACATTATAGTACTCGTACATCTTCGAATGATTGACTAATTTGAGTTCATAATACACTATTACCAACAAAGAGCGCCCAAAAAATCGTTCTCGTGAAAAGCATTTCGAATGCGGCTCAAGTCCAAACCGGTTGATTCGAAGGGGGAGCTGCTGGAATTGCCGCAAGAAGACGGGGCGACGACACCTTCGCCAGCTTTGTTCAAACAGGAGTTGTTGCCGAACTTGACCATGGACTGGTTGACACAGCTATCAATCAACATCCCATCGTTCTGCAAGTTTGGCCGAGCGCACAGTGAGCGTAAAACTGCCAGTGTGCCGTTGACGAACTCATGGAAGTTGGTAGCATTCGGTATGGATCCCGTGCACTGGTTTATGTAGTCTCCGATACAATCGGCCATCGTCGACTGCAACCTAGACAACCACAATTACTATCAGTCACAACTCGACACAACTGAACTCGTATATTTACGAGTAGTATCAAATTTTAAATGAGGATCCAAGATATATATATTTGTGAACTCCAGTCTCGCATTTACGGAAACGATTATTATCACCAAGATTGTTAAGATCATAATGTCGTACATGATTCAATGCAGCACGCCCCTGACAATTGTTCTGCACAGCGCACAAAGTCAGTGATTCAGCAAGGAACTGGCACCAACGTACCGTACATAAAAATACAAAGAGCCGCCACAATAATCGACCGAAGCGAAGCGAAGGTCCTCTATACTCAGCTCAAGTGTATCCCGGTGTCTGTGTGTCATTCCGTCAATCGGTCACTATTTATTTAATTATTTTTTATTTATTATTTTATGATATTATTATTATAATTATTAAAATTATTATTATTTTAATATTTTATTTATTACTATTTTATTAATTTTCAATATTTATTTATTTAATTTATTTGATATTTTTTAATATTAAGTAATATCAAATTTATAAATTTATTAAATTAAATTATTATTACTTTATATAGGAATAATAATACATGGTTTTATAAAAATTCTTTGTGTTCTGAATTTACAATAAGTTCGAAAAGAAATGAAATCTTTTTAGAGTTTTTTATGGGGGTCATATTAAATTTTGTGGTTACTCATGCTGCAGATACTCTGTACTAACGAAATCGTGCGCGAATTTCATCGTTCTTCGCTTCGGTCACCCAGTGCCCGCTACGAGCGAGTGCACTTTCCTAGTGTATTATACCAGTAATACCAGCATTACGGGCAAAGTTAGTGGTTTACACGTATCTGTTGCGGTAATCAGCCAGAACTTTTGGACCCTCGAGCCCAGTTATAAGTTATCCTTCTTGTTCACTCAAGACTGGTAAATGCAATTTGCAGGTATCATTAGCATCTGCACACGGCTGGAAGCGCACGAGAATTTTTGTGGAGTTCGTACCAATCAAGATTGCAATCTTTCCAATAACACGTACTTCAACTTGGGATTATGTACATGAGTCGTGTATGAACAGACAGAACAGCAAAAGGTTTACGCAATCACAATGAATGCAATGCTTATATTAATATAGCTGTATGTAACGCTATAAGGCAAGATTAGGATGTAACTTCGGTTATGAAATTCATAAATAACTGTCAAACATTTATAACTTTTTACTGTTTGTGCTGCCTACAGAATAGAACTTGTCCTGTTTTCCCTAAATTTATTAGGCTGGTACGGGTTTGCGTTTTATCCCCAGATCCGGGCGAAACAGTTAACTTGTAAATGTGGCTAATTTTTCGTATGTACACCTTTTACAACAAATGTGTCTCAGTGGGATGCCGAAAACAACTCTTACTGGCAAACCATATTCAGCTCCTCCTGCGACATAGCCTCCACCGCCTCCGATCGATCGAACATCCTCTGAACTAAGGCCATGCCTGTGGGGTTGTTCGTGAAGAACGATATCGGCGCTAGCAGACATGCCTTAATTCTGGAATCGTCGCAGCTCGCATTAGGAGGTGCAACTGCAGCCGACCCGGTGTGGAGCAGTGCGCCCAACGCGAGAATTATACCCAGACACGGCAACATTGTCTCACTTTTTAACCGCAGACTTTATATGTATATCAAAGGAACTGAAAAGAAATCGCAACTGACAAGGCTATATATAATGGCCGGGCTACTTAAGTAAATCGTTTAGCATGCGCTTTCATAGATAATTATCACAACTACTTTGATAAGATCTCCGCAGAACTCTTCAAAATTTCGTGTAAGAAGAATGACTAACGCATGATGATTACATCATTTACATTACACTGCACAAAACGGTTTTTAGGAACGCAGGCAGGATCAACATCAGAACCAACAGTTTCTTTGCAGCTTGTTACTAGTTTTTAAAAGCTTATTCTCTTTACGGAGTGCAAGGAATAACAGTTTTAATGACAAATATTAATGCATATGTACCACAAGAGTTGTTTGCGAAATATGTGTGCGCAAATAATACTCCCATGTTCAGAGCACTTCCGCATTTGATAACAGCTTGTTCTGCTGATAACCAACGTTGTAGTGCAGCACAAAAGTGCTCATGAATGGCTTGCATAGGGAGGCCTATACCATCTCGAACGTGCTACAGTAATAGTGTTGAACAGAAACGTATAATTATTATTCCGTGTTATTAACCCGTGACCCCTGTCGCATCATGACAATTTGCTAATTTCCAAGTAATTAACTCGGCAAACGACACCCGTTCTTTTTGGTCATAATGCGCTGCGAAATAGTGCCACATCCAGCCAGGCGTTCAGAGCAGGAGTACGAGGTGTCCAGCAGCTGAAGGGATTCCTTAATAAGCGCATCAGCTTGTGGAGAGCAAGTGCCGGTAAAGTCCTGCTTCGCACACTGATGAACCTTGTCCATCGAACTAAAACACGACCATAATAGTCACCATTTGGAACGATCTACAATCCACTAATTATTACAACATACCAACATATACTGCCCAAAAAACCCTTCTGCTGATGGTAATTTCGAAAGCCGACCAAGCCCCGCTCGGGGACGCTGCCGGCTTCGGAGCAGAAAAAGGGGTCTTCGAGGGCCCCGGGTCCTTTGTCCGTGCAGGAGTTGTTGCCGAACTTGACATTCGACTGTTTAATACAGTCAGCAACCAGCTTCACATCGCTGCGCCAGGTTGGACGAGCGCACAGGGCGCGTGCAAATGCCACTGTGCCGCTGATGAACTCGAAGAAGTTGGCTGCGTTCGGTATGGAATCAACGGATGTTGTGCAGTGGTTAATGTAGTCTCCCGCACAATCGCCTGCCTTTGATTGTAATCTAAAACAATCACTGCCAGTAACAAACTCGTATTTGTTTGCATTCATTTCAGATTCTAAAGAAATAAATATTGTTAGTTAATACGATCATAAATACAGTAGACTGAACGATTACTGAACCGGTTATGACACGGCATTACATGAGTCCGGTACAAGCAGTAAAAAGTTACGTTCTCATTGTAATTAGTGCTTAACATAGCTGCCTATGCATACGCACTACGGGGCAAGATTACAATCTAAATCAAATTCTCATAGACCGCTAAAAAATAGAAAGTTATACACAATGGTAATCACCAGATTTTTAAGTTTTAATTAGCATGGGTCGATCGAGTAGTCATTCCCAACTCCGGGCTGAAATAGTTTATTCGTAAGCGCGGCTGATATTTTGAACTCTATGACATTGTAATATACATATATATAACAATATATATATGTAAAAAAATATATATATATATAAAATAATTTATATATATATACAAAATAATTTTCTATATTATATATAAAAAGTAATTTTTTATATATTTATAAAAAATTTTACATATATATACAAAATAATTCTATATATATATATATATATATTTATAAAATTCTTTCTGCAAAAATCTTACTGGCAAAAGCTGTTCAGCTCATCTGGCGAGAGATCTAGAAACGCATTCGCCATTGGACCGCTCATCTTGTGAATCAGGGCCATCCCTAAGGGGTTGTGCGTCACGACAGACATCGGGCCCAGCATGCATAGCGCAATATCGGGATCCCCGCAGCCCGCCTTAGCAGGTGGAACAGCGACCGCTCCGGTCTGGAGCAATGCGCCCAACGCAAAAATTACAGCCAAACAAGCCAACATCCTTGACTGCAGATTTCCGTATATTAAGAGAACCTATGAAATACCAACTGGCGCGGCTACGTGAAATGGCCAAACGACTTTAGTAAATCTTGAGTATGCTGCTTTTATCGAGAATCGTGTGAGCTACTTCGACAAGAATTCGTAGAACTTATGGTAAATTTTGTATAAAACGGGTGTCTATGCATGATGATTGCACAATTTGCATTATACAAAATGGAAAGAAGGCGGCAGATAAATACCAGTAGTAATGTTTTATTGCTTTGGTTGTATTAGCATTTCAGGTCTTCCTGAAGCCCAGAGGCCTTATAAGCCGGCACAACAAACACCAAAGCACCCAAATTTTCAAATTAACACGATTTGCTATGCTAAATAATGCAAGAACCAAGCCTTCGAAATAACCCAGACTAATTTTATTTCAGTATACACTTCTGTACAGTGCGAGGACACGTGAAGACGCGACACGGTAAAATGCAAATACATAACTTAGCAGAAACAGTGGAATAATTACCTCGAAATGTTTTGTTTCTCGAGTGTCAGTTTCACAAACTTGTCAAACACTTGGCTTATGCCTGGGTGGGTAAATAAGGAAATACGACGCCGTTCTTTAGAGCAGCAGACTTAACTTTGTACATAAAATAACTACAGATTACCAACAATTGCTAAGCCAGTTCGTAGCAGTGTGTTTGTGCAGATTACATGTACTGTACTGTACTACCAGTATCCGTATTAATATAATCAAGATCGAATTACCAAAAACGAGAGCATTCCAATTTTGTACGGTTTTAAATGCGCGACGAATCATATATGCAGACAGAAAATAAACAACAAGTAAAAGATCCTAACAGAGCACGGTTAGGGCTAATTAATGTTCATGCTAGAAGCGTGACTCACGCATGTACAACGGCTTTTATGAACGGTATCAGCATATTTGTGAGCGGTAATGATCAACTACCAGCAGTCACATATCTCCCGTTGACCACGTTTAACTGCTGGTTTTGCTTTAGCAGCGCATCTGTGTATTGAGACAACGCAAATTATGAATAACATTTTCGAGCTGCAAAAACAGCTCAGTAATACAATTCGGGAGAAAAGACAAAGATAGTTGGTCCAGAGTCTGTCGAATTACGCCCACTAAATTATTTCACTGTATAGTACAACTTACACATTAGAATTCGCGCACGAATTACAGATTTTTGCGGTAAAAGCGGGGGGCACCTGTTGCAATAACCTTGGTTCGTTCATTATACGCAAGTATAACTTGACGTCGAAGTTTTTGTTTGTTACATATAAGTACTTTGTAAGTAACTTAGTGCATAATATATACGTACATGTATGGTCCGTATGCACGTCTGATACTTTCCAATGTTCCTTTATACGCACTGTAACATACTGTGGGCATATACATAGCGCACTGTGCATTGCACATACAGTCAGTGAATATATGTACATACCGTATAGAAAACATGTTGAATTATCGTGTGTACAGAGGTCGTCAAGCAAAAAAATGCGAAGTAGACGGGTGCGATTCGTTTTGTAACCCGACGTTATCTTTCTGCATGCGACCGGGAAGATTGTATTACTGCCTTTTTGTTATTTGCTGGTTGCAGTCACACATGTGACAACCGCAGTAAGGAAGTGCTAGTTCAAATCATAATCGACCCATTAATAATCAGTCCATCACAGCAGAAATCTTTAGGTTCATTTGATCGTTGCATTCCAATTAGCTGACCTCGGGACCCTAGCTCATGCCTGGGGAACCATGCCTATGACCGCCATGAACTGCTTCAAGTCCACCACCGTATTGGTATCCACCTCCGTGGGCGGTGGTCGAGCGGGACAGTTTGCGCAGCTTGCTCCGTTGAAGGCAGCGATGAACGCGCGATACATGTCGTCCGTAATCTGTTGGGTCTCCGCTCCGCACTTGTCTGCCACTTCCGTTCCCGTACACGTCTGGTAGTACTGCAGCTGACTGAAACAATTAAAATTTAATATTTAATCTGATCAAACAGTTTGAATTTTGTGCCAAACGGAGAATGCCACGATGGTTGATTGTATTGCAACCAATCATGATCAAGAGATTACATAGCTTTCTTCGGCTTTGTACTATATTTGTAATTTCGTCCGTTATACCTAATTCTAGGTTGTTAATTTATAGGTACATTAGTGAAGGACGCTCGGTTTTCTGTCAACAGCCTGCTTACCAGCACCATCTAATTTCCCCGTTCTGCATGGTATCACTGTTACTGCGGCCCTGTAGACCTTTCGCCTTGGTCATGGCCTCCCTAAGTAAGACGTTGCCGCAAGCCCGTGACTTGCTGCCGTGGGTCCCATTCAAGGCCGATGCGCACTGCATTAACAGACGCGTCTTCCTGTACAAATCAGGCCGATCGCATACTTCCATCAGACTGTTGACACCAGTCATGAATTCGCGCAATTCGGTAAACTCGCTGGGCATACAGCGGTCTGCCGCACTGGACAAGCACTGAAGGAATGTGCGACTCAATCTGGAATTATAACAATAAGTTCCTGAATTGTTAAGTTTTGGAACTGATATTGGGTCTACATCATCTGGGCCATTGCCGAATAAAACAATCAGTTCCTGGCAACAACCAATCAACAGCTAGCTAATCAAAAACAGAAATCTTAGCAGAAATATTCGAAGGACTGGTAGTACAGACAATTATTGATCAATGCTACATCGATATCGATCGTACATAATCCGGGGTATGTAGATAAAATATTAATATATATTATGTGGTAGCACAGTATAGCTATTCTATATTTTGGTGGTAGCATGCAACGATGTTAGAAGTATGTACGTACCAACCCTTTGATTAACATAAATTATTATGTTTGTGCTCTCCAATCACAAAAACTGCAGTCTATGAAGCTCACAACCAGATATATCAACCATGTTGCTGTTTTTAAATAGCAGAAAAACTAACATTTTTACTCCGTTAGTACCTGCAAAGGGAAACCATTTGCGTTTCTGTGACATTCTCCAGGTCAAAAACTGTCTCCAACTGCTGACCATCCGGGCTTTTGGCGTACGCTATCACCGGCTCCAGACACGGCAAGCTAGCCGTTTGGAAATCGCAGACAGGTGTCGCCGAGCCAGCTGCGGCCAGAACCAGTAAAACAAATGTGCCCGCGAGATACATTGTTAACAGCTGCACGGCAAAGAAGCGCTTGCGGAAGGAAGACTGGACGATAAATTGTGCATCTAACAGTGTTTTATCAGCGATTCAAGATTTTCGATCAGATTATCGGTGGCAGATACATTTGCATGATAAAAGTGTTAAAGACACAAGCAAAATGCCACGAACGCTTGTGATTTTCTATGCCAGTCTGTCGTAGTTAAGTACAAGAGGTCCAATAAAGCCATATTGTGCATACTTTGAGGTTTCCAGTAGTACAACATACCTTTAGTAGATTCATGAAGGATTGCGTTACCAGAATTGGGTGTAAGGCCTTCTGTCCAGAAACTGCTGCTCCTTCGAGCAGTCTTCCTTACTGACCGTATGGCGGTGCAAAGCTTAAGCACGAATCACGATGAACACAGTCCCAGCTGAACCAAGGACTTCAAAAATTATGTGTAATCTTCGTCAGCGGCTGGTGCCAGACTCCCAGTTATGCTGCAGTGATAAATATCTGTCATCGTCTACGTGCACGCAGATCCATATAGCGGCCCTCGATAGGGATTAACTGTGTACGAACTGACCAGTTAACAAGTGGGCGAGGTACATGTTATGACATGTACCTCGCTCGCTTAGCTGGCTGTAGCT
The DNA here is from genome assembly GCA_034698045.1 of Paramacrobiotus richtersi. Taxonomy (NCBI): domain Eukaryota; kingdom Metazoa; phylum Tardigrada; class Eutardigrada; order Parachela; family Macrobiotidae; genus Paramacrobiotus; species Paramacrobiotus richtersi. The sequence goes on from JAQGAU010000514.1 coordinate 20,929, forward strand.
TAGCAGCTTCTCCAGTTTTGTTAACGACTTAACGTTCAGACGCGAGTCTCGGCTCTCCTTAGAGTATTAAGTATGTAGTCTACATACAAAAGTATGTAGAACTAGGGCTGACATTCATACAATTTTCGGGCAACATGATATTTTGATATGAAATAGCATATGACGGAAGAAACGGAAATCATGATGATTAAGTAAGTATATGAAATATGACATGCATGGAAGTATGACTTCAACCTTGAACCTAGCCCGGACGGTTAAATAGCCTATGCGGCATTACATAAGTCGGATATAAGCAATAAAAAGTCTGTTTCACAATCATTAATGCTGTGTGTTTCTTTATTCACAAACTTTACAATTATGTCAATAACATAATAATGCTTAACATACTAGCTGTACGTAGCGCTGTGAGGCAAGATGGCGTCTCGTTACAAACTGCATAAATAACAGAAAACATTAATTGCTTTTTCAGTTTATAGTGGGTACTGTACAGTCGTACAGAATAAAATATTGTCCCGTTGTCGCCCGATAGATTAGATTTTGTTAGTACGACCGCCGAAAAGAAATTACAACTGGCACGGCTATATATAAAGGCCAGACGGCATAATTATACATAACGCATTAAACATGCGGTTTTTGCCGATAATCATCTGAACTACTTCGACAAGATCTCCGTAGAACTCATGGGAAATTTCATGTAAGACGAATGACTAACCTCGCATGATGATTGCATAATGTACACTGTACGGAGGAAAGCAGCATAAATACCAGCAGAAATATTTCCCGGTAAATGCCTTTGCTGGTATCACCATTTCCGGGTCTTCATCAAAGCCACTATGTACCGGCACAACATGGTCAACAAAAGAAGCAAAAGTAGCGGATAATTATCTCAACCTGTTTTGCCTTCTTGGTTTGACGGACTAGCTTCGTCCACAATTGTTGAAACATACCGAAATATGGTATGTCACCATGGTATGCTTGGTGGTATTATATCACGTTGTTACCGTAGAAATCTCGGTTCCATTCCAAGAGACGGCAGGATGTTGCTTCTTTTTATAATTCACTTTTTTTTACTATTCGATCTATGGCATACATAAACCACTGGAAGGTGAAGACGAAGCTTACCGTAGCCGTGCTGAGTATCGAACAAACCGCCATGGCAGCTCGTTATAAATATAACGGTTATAGCTCCTTGATACCGATTATGAACGATCTTATCCGCTGAAAAATCCTGTGGAAATAACTGTGCAACGGATCCATGTGACGTATACCCCGGTATACATAGTAAATAATTATATGCTTCGCAGTATTCGGGCAGTTGTCACTACTAGTGGCTTGAACGTTCTTTTATATACTCTTGCTGTTAGAAAGTTCCGAAGCCTCGACGACTCGATTTGGCGTTATAGATTCTCTCAGAAACAACACCATCTAATGTTATCAGTAAGACCTTGCTCATGACTCTTGGTATAAACAGTTCTGCGTATTATTGCAGTCCTGTGATGCGGTTTTTGCATACCGTATTTACACAATTAGACGCCCCCCCCCCTTAACAAACTCCCCTCTAAAGCCTGTTTTTCCAAGGGCTCTTTAAAGACCTTTAAAAATGTAAAGGACACTCAAAGGTCAGCTCCTCCGGGAGGCAGTTGAAAAAATAAACGCCGTGGGCTTCAAATTAAATACGGTATTCTGTCACGCCGCTGCAGACGCAGCATGCCAAACAGCTTGGGCTGTAAGTCACCAGGCAGGCTCCAGTTACACTATTTTGTTTCAATCCCACATCTAACACACGCAGTAAACAAGGGCCGACTGCTTCCAGTCAACAGATACGAATGACCATTAATAATTACTCCAGCACTACACCGAACAATTTATATATCAGGTTCCTTTGGTTGTTACAGTCCAGCTAACATCTCCAGTGGGGGACCTAGCTCACGTCAGGGGAACCTATATGTCAGGGGGACCGCCCGTGCCGCCAATGCTTTCCATCAACTGAGTGAGGGCCACCTCTATATCTACATTGGCATCCTCTTCCGTGGGCGGTGCTCGAGCGGGACAGTTGGCCACACGCGCTCCGTTGCAGTTGAAAGTGGTCATGAGAGCGTGCTGGATATCGTCCTCAATCCGCTCGGTTTCCGCTCCGCACTTGTCTGCCACTTCCGTTCCACTACACGTATCGTAGTATTGTATGTCACTACAAACAGTAGTCGACCTGATTGATAACTTGGGACATATCCGCGAGCGGACGGTAGAAATTATACAAGTTAAAACAATTATTATCGCAATATCGTAAAAATTGGTATAAACAGTATACGGTAGGCGAATAGAAGCACTGTATAATCAAAAAACATAAAAGCTAACGAACATGTCTCAACGACTGGCAAAAATTAGCGGCGCTTTCAGCTCTGTGTATTGTAAATTCTAATTAATTGGCTTACCAGCATAGTTCCTTCATAATACCCCAATTTCGCAGCTCCTCGATGGTATCGCTGCGGTTATGGCTAACTTAACCTTTGATATCCGCCATGGCTTCCCTCATGGCCATGTTAGCGCAGCCCCGTGACTTGCTGGCGTGGGTCTCGTTCAAGGTCTTGTCGCACTGCAGCACCAGACGCGTCTTACTGTACAGATCAGGACGATCGCACACACTCATCAGACTGTTGACGCCGGTCATGAACTCGCGTAATTCTGCAAGGTCGCTGGGAATGCAACGCTCCACCGCACCGGTGACACACTGAAAGGCTGTTCGAACCTGTCTGGAAATTACATTATAGTTACTGACCTTTGTTAATCTCAATCCTGAAATACATATTTTGGCAGGAATGTCCGCATAACTGTTAGCAACATGTGCTTTACGGGGGCCAGTATGGATACTTAATACTGAATTATGTCGATCGTGCATAAGCATGAGAGGGTGTAGAAACAAAGTTTTATAATAATTATTACCAAATGGAATGGCAATATTGAAGTTGTACGTACAGCGCACTCTGCGCGTACAGTACGAAAGTATCAACACATTCATTTACGTTATTATTATGCTTGGGACTCTCCAATAAAGAATACTACAAAGCTCTGATAAAATTAATCATGTTGCTATTGTTCACTTCAGATAAACTGACATTTTTAACAAGTCAATACCTGCAAACGGAAACCACTTGCGTTTCGGTAATGACACTGACGTCCTCCAGTTTCGCCAGCTGCTGTCCTTCGGGGCTGGTAAAGTACGCCACCACCGGCGTTATACATGGCATGAACGTTTGGGGATCGCAGAGAGGTGTCCCCGAGCCGATCCCGGCCAGAGCCAGTATCACAAATGCGCCCGCGAGATACATTGCTAACTTTCAAAAGAAGGACCGCAAATAAAATGTGGGTACGGCTGGGCGCAAAAGACAGCAGAAGGACTGGGGGATTAATTATGCTGTAGACAGTGTTTTATAAGTGATTTACACTGGCTCGATCACATTAGATGGTAGATTGTTTTGGTTGATAAAACTGGTAAAGAAAAGTGTTTGCAAGCAGAGTGTCAGTCAGTTGGCGAAGAACGCTTGTGATTTCCTGGGTCGATAGTCCAGTCTGTCGTACAAGTTCAAGTAGTCCAAAAAAGTCATGTTGAAGATACTCACGGTAAACCACATCAGATTCTAATTTCGCTCAGTATATATATTTACAATGTTAGTTATTAATCATCAAAGGGTTACTTTGACTTATTTTTGTTTTTGAAAGGGGTTTTAACTGAAGTTGGTTTTAATTGGGGTGTGTAAAAACCTTTCTGCCGGCTACAAGCGGCTTACCCTTATCTGTTGCGGTAATCTGTTCGTGGTCTGCGTGAAAGCACGCCCGCATACCGGCGCCCGACATATAAGTATTCAAAGTACAAAGTGATCAAAGTGCTAATCGGGCGAGGTACACCGTACATGTCATGTCTGCAACCGTGATAACGTTGAGTCTCGGCTCTACTAAACAAACTCGCAGTAAACACGATTACAAACGCAGTATGAACAATTACTTGACCTATGGGGCATTATACGAGCCGGGTATAAACAGTAGAAAGGTACGCTTTCACAAGATTTATTAAGTATTATTATAATATGAGTGGCGTGTCTATTCCCAACTCGGGCCTGAACTAGTTTAACTGTAAGTGCGGCTGATTTTTCGCATGTATGCATGCGTTATAACGGTTGGGTCTCACAATCAGTGCAATGACGGAAACAAATCTTACTGGCAAAGGCTATTCAGATAATCAGATCTCATCTTGCGAGGCAACCTTATCTACCGATCCGTTGCTGATCTTGTGTATTGTGGTCTTTCCTTGGGGGTTGTTCATCAGGAACGATATCGGCGCTAGCAGACATGGCGCAATTGTGGAATCACAACAGGCCGCATGCATGGTATAGTAAAAGTATGTTTGGCAGTATTCAGGCATTGCCAGTACTAGTGGTTTGAACGTTCTTTCTATATATGCCCTTGCTGTTAGAAGGTTCTGAAGCCTCGACCACTCGATTTGGCGTTGTAGATTCTCTCAAAACATCACTATCTACTGGTATCAGTATGACCTTGGTCGTGACTCTTGGTGCCGGCATTGCCGCAGTACACAGATTAATGCACCACACGCCAGACGGTAGTTGCTCACCCTGCATCCATGTTCAAGATAAAAATCTTTAAATTATGGGCAGTGAGCTGAAGATTAAAGGCAGCGTATACGCAACCCTTTTAATTAAAGGGTCGAAGTAAAAAATTAAAGGCTATTGAGGGAAAGGATCGAAGTACACAGTTTATGCGTGTTCCAGTCCTGTGATACGATTTTCGCCGACATATTTCTGTTTAACGACGCTGCAGACACAGCATACCACACGGCGTCGGCTGTGAGTCACAAGACTGAGTGCAGATCATCGCACTATACCATCTCGAAAAGGCTGGGCACAGTCCCACTAGGTCCTCAAACCAGTACGCGCGCTTACGAGAAATCACTGTGAAACGTTTCCGGCATGGTGTGGATCCTGCTGAATGAATAAAATTAACATACACGCCGCTTTTATTGCCTTCCTATTATTTGCAGGATGCAGTTGCAGGCTTGCAGCCTTTTGTTTCAATCACACATCTGACACACGCAGTAAAGATGTGTCGACTGCTTCCAGTCAACAGAGACCATTAATACGAATGACCATTAACAGCTATTTCAGCACTACACCGAACAATCTATCAGGTTCCGTTGGTTGTTACAGTCCAGCTAACATCTAAAGTGGAGGAACCTAACTGGTGCCAGGGGAACCCTTGCCGACCATACTGGCCATTAGCTGACTGAAGACCGCGTCTAGATCATCATTGGCATCCTCTTTCATGGGCGGTGCTCGAACGGGACAGTTGGCTACACGCGCTCCGTTGCAGTTGAAAGCGCCCAGGATAGCGTGATGGATATCGTCCGTAATCTGCTGGGCTTCCGCTCCACAATTGTCCGCCACTTCCGTTCCAGCGCACGTGGTGTAGTGCTGCATGTTGCTAAACAATACTCATCCTGATTGAAAACTTGGGTCTGGGAACAATAATTATGTATTGTTTCTATACTAGAGTAAACAATGATAATTGTTCTCTTATCACTAGCGAGCGGCTTCGGGTGAATATGATCACAAGACACAAAGCTAACAAAGATTTGTCAACGGAGATCAAGGTAACGACAGTTTTGTTTAGTGTGTTTAGGCTTACCAGCACAGTTTCTTCATAACGCCCCCAGTTCGCCACTGCTCGATGGTGTCGTTGCGGCTACGGCCCAGCAGACCTGTAACACCCGCCAGTGCTTCCTTGACGGCGATCTTCTCGCAGCCCATTGACTTGCTTCCACGGGTCCGGTTCAAGGTCTTGTCGCACTGCAGTGTCAGACTCGTTCTGTTGTGCAGATCAGGACGATCGCACACAGTCATCAGAC
>JAQGAU010000515.1:0-26813 GCA_034698045.1 Paramacrobiotus richtersi
ATATACAATTAAACCACGAAAACCGAAATTATTTGTGCCAGAAGACTTCAGCCGGATAACCAAGGCATAGCGAGGCGCAGCCTCGCGGTGACTTGTAAACTAATAAACCTAACCTAACCTAACCTAACTACGCAGATTTAATCCTTCGGCTGTCGTGAGCAACACCCAGCTACCTAGCCCATGCAGAAAAGGATGATCAAAACCTTTCAGTTTAAAAAAAAATTAAAATATGGATGTCGCATACGGAAGTTATGCAGCTTGTCATGCAGATAACTGCCATTAGGAGCTGTCCTCTGGGGCGTCGTCGACAATCTCGTCGAGGAGATTCTTGTGCGCCAGGTCGAACTGCTGGTAGGGGTATCCAGGATGAGGTAGGCCGTAGCCGAGTCGCTGTCCACCATGGCGGTCAGCTCCTGTTCCAGCTGGCTGAATACGGACCGCTCCTTGGGCGGCACGAACCAGCAGCGCACCATCATCTCGTAGCTGCATAAACAGTCAATGTAATGCTATTTTGACCAGGACATACAAGCGACCTACACTTCAGTGGGACACGCTGACGGCCGTTCCATGGGGATACCCCGCGTCAGCGCCGCCAGGAACTCGTGAGATCGATGTCCGAGCCAGCGTAGGGCGTAGCCCCCAGACTGAACAGCTCCCACAGCAACACGCCAAAAGACCAAACGTCCGACTTTTGCGAGAAGCGCCGCTGGCGAATCGACTCGGGCGGCATCCACCGCACCGGTAGCGCCGCCTGTAAACAGCCCGTCCGATCTCGAAACTTTTTTGTGGGTAACAAATATCCTGTATATATCACGAAATGGCAAGCAAAAAATTTAATGTGCTAGCCATCACAATAATTTTATAAAAACCACTATTACACACAAAGTGTGTTTATTGCTGTACCATAGTATTACATGCGTACACACGCACACCATTAGAAAAACAAAATCAAATTCAACTGAGAAGGAAGATTTCATCTAGCCCGACAGAATCTGGTACTGTACCCATAACACAAAGGGCATTCCCCTTCTGCATTAACACACAAAGTGTTTCCGATCTGCAAAAGACCGTCCTTCAGTCTGGTTTAAGAAGGTTCTGGCAACGTACCTGCTCGTTGAGGACGACGCATTCAGAGAGCTGTCGCGCCATGCCAAAGTCGGCGATCTTGAGTACGCACTCCTCACCGACTAGGACGTTGCTCGCCGCCAGGTCACGGTGAATTATGTTGCGGCCGCTCAGATAGGCCATGCCCCGGCTGATCTGGAATGCGAAACCGACTAGCTCGTCCGTCAACAGAATGGCTCCGTCAAACTCCTCATCGGCGGACGCAGGCTGCGCTTGGGCAACAGTGTCCTGCTGCCGCTTCTGAGGCATCTCGTCAAGGGGCACCATCTGGCCGGTTTCGTCCGTGCGACTGTCAAAGAAGGCGCCGCGATGTGATCTGAGGAATTTCAGCAGGCAACCGTTTTTCGAGTACTCCAGCAACAGCAAGGTTTCACCTAACAACAAGTTGCGGTTCAGCTAGTTCTATTCTTGCAGGTTGTACCTATTTCGTAGTCTGGCTCTGTCCGCACCTTTAAATACTGCACCCATGCAGGAGGTTGAGAATATTCAGATGTCGGCCAGCTTTGGTCATCATTTTCATTTCCTGAATGAGGTGCCGATGCTGCTCCGCGGAGTGCTTGTCTTCGACGCCTTTGACGGCCACCTGAGTCGGGAGGGCCTGGCCGCGCAAACCCCGCGCCACGCCCTTGCGGACGATGCCGTACTCACCATTCCCCAGAACTGCTCCTGCTCCTACGCAGAAAACATGTTGGAAATAAATGAACAGATATTAAAGGAAGTCAAAAATCATACCGATCTCTACATTGGCCAGGGGGACCTCCAAGAGGTTAACGTAATGCTGGACCGCCGAGTCAACCTTATCGCAGCCCGAGTTTATTAGGTAAGCCAGGTAGCGCGAGCGTGACACGAGCACGGTGGAGGAGCTCTTACGCATGTCGCCGTGCATCAGGCGCTTTCGGCGATAAAAGTAGCCAGCCGCGCCCAGCACGACGCCGAAAACCACGACGCCCGCGAGGGTCCCTAGGGCAACGGCTACCACGGGCGGGCCTTGTGCTCGGTGCGGGCGCCGGCGGTACCGACCGTTGTGGAGCTGAAAAGCGGGATCCAGACCCTTGGAGTAACCGGTGTGGAGTTCGGCAGCGGGTTCCAGGCCGAGACGTCAATCTCGTCAATGATGTGCATGTCGCCCTAACGTACGACCACGTAGTCGATGAGGAACTGGGTGGGGAAGCGGGTTGTGTTGTCTGGCGGTCCGGGGAAGATGCCTCCCACTGCCACGTTCATCACCAGCTTCATGCGGCTGGCGGGTACCTTCTCCGCCGCGATAACCCAGAAGACCGCCTTTCCGTCGACCAGCCAGACAAGCGCCGTCCTGGTCCATAAAAGCTTGTAGACGTGGAACGCCAGGGACATATCCTCCTGCATCCGGTTGTCCTTGACGACCGACCCTACGCCGTCCTGCCGATAAAAGAGCGTTGTTACTACGATGTCAGGCTTGTCCCCCCGCATTTCGATGCTGACACCAGGCGGCCAGTTTTTACAGGGCACGCCAATTGCACGCACCGCTCCTGCGACAGCCAGAGTGCCGGCCAGAGGCCGCGCCCACGGGGAATGTGCGCCCGCCACTCAACCTCGCCATATGTGAAGCTGAACGTGCCATGGGTGTCGATGCGGCCGGACGTGTAGCTAGCATTCTCATGATGCTCCTCTTTACTAACGATGGCCAGCGTCCCGTTAGCAACAAGAACGTTAGCGGGGGCGTAGTACCGCAGCTCCGCGTTGACATCCGACATGATATTTGTGGGTTTCCATTTTCTGGGGTCCAGTTTGTCCCCGCTAAAGTCGTCGCGGAATATTTCGATTAAAGATGCGTTACTCATCGATGCGCCCACGATAAAAGTCGGAAGAATGTAGGATAATGTGGCCATCATGCTTGTGGCAGCTAGCCAAAATTTGGCTTCGAAAGACACTAGGAAAAGTACAATATTTCATGATAATAAAGGCGTGAAGAGATAGAGCTCGCGCGGCATGACGGCGCATGCTCGGCAGAACTAGGTAGTTGTTCAACTGGAACCGGTGCTCGGAAAAGCCGAAGTTTCACAGTCCGTCAAATGCGCACGTCTCCGCGCAAAGGCTATACTGGTTTCCGTAACGCACTGAACAAAACCACCTGGCTGAATTATAACCCGCGGCACTTTAATAACAGAAGTATTTCTACTTGCTGAATATCAGATTCTGTACGTATTGAACGAGGCTTATTAGAAACACTCATGCGGTTGGTTATGACGCGGGATATAAGCAGCGCCAGACAGTGCTTGTAAGTTGTTGTGATGCTTGTTCATCAATATGACGGAAAAAGTTGACTGTTGATGTTTCCCCTACGAAATGCCGTACTGCGTCACTTCAAGATTCCCTGACCGTCACAACGGTAATTTCCTAAATTTTTGTAATTCGATTTCCTCTGCTAAGTACTACAAGTAGCCGCTATCGTTCACGTAGTTGAATTGTCCACAGATGAGCGAAGAACTGATATGTACAGAGCTAATTACACTTAGTGCACTCGTCTGTGGCAGCCTAACTGCTTCCGTAGTCGTGGAATTACTAGGAACAGAACAGACTGATGCAATCTGGTTGAACAGCAATTCAAAAGAGATGCCTTTTGTTGCAAATATAGCTGCATATTAGCATTTCAAAGTGGTACTGTAAACGCGGCCAATGGTAAACCTTGTTCAGTCTTATTTGACCTCGGAAATATGTTCATAAAATAAAAAGAAAGGGTATACGTATACACTTACTAGCATTACCTAATTATCACCGATAGGGAAAATTTGCTGCACAATTAGGATCGTGTTTACCATACGCAATACGCAATTACCATACCAATTACCATACGCCATACGCAATTAACCCGAGAGTCGCAGTTCCACCTAACAACTCCAGAATCCCACAGATTTTCAGTCGTCCACAGCTGCAGGTGCCGAATATAATTGAAACACACTGAAAATGACTCCGTATTATCCTTAAATTAATCACGTCTCCTGCGATTTCTCCCATAATCGTTAGAAAGCGGGAAATCCAGCAGACGCGCAAATTCGTCGCAAACAGTTGGGATGACGTGGGGAAACTGGACTCTTCCGGAAACGGTGTTCTTCGAAAACAGCACCAACAGCGCTCTAAATTCAAGCGCTAAGGTTGGGTCTCTCTGTAATGACGTACCATTACTGAAGGATCTTCTCGGTCTGTAGAACAAAGACCATTGGAGAAAGGTCACTGGAATTTCACCGCACCTTGAATCTCTCGGCGAATGTATCCAACATAACAGCCCGACTGAATTCATCATACGACCACGCAGTCCCACATACAGCCTTTCTGGGGTACCTGCATCTGGCCGTGGCGTTGGTCAGCTTTATCAGCAACCCGTTGATCCTCTGCGCCTATGCTAAATCATCGCAACTGTGGACGCCATTTTCGGTGTACATCATTAGTCTGACCGTGTTCGATCTGGTCAAATCCTGCAACCATCGCTTTTACCTAATTAGCAACGCTCTGGAGATACCCTGGATCCTGGGTAACAACTACTGCGTGTTCGTGTTGTTTGTCTCCACGCTGATTGGCGGGTCAATCCTCCACACGCAGATGCTGATCAGCGTTAATCGACTATTGGCCGTGACCTTTCCGCATCATTATCGCATTTACCATTCAAAAAGGGTATCAGTCTGTAGTGTAACCGCTGTGATGGTGTATGTCACGGCTTGGGTCCTTCCTGGCTTCGTTCTGGTGGACCCGCAGTCCCATTCGAATGTGAAGTTTTGTATGTATGCTTTCTCCGAGATGAACCAGGTTTTCTTGATAACCGGCGTGTTTACCCACTTCGTTCCCCAAGCGTTTGTACTATGTCTGTATCCGTTCGTTTCTGGAAAGTCCATGCCGTGATGCGACAGGTTACAATGGATCACCAGAATGCATTCACTGAACGAAGAAAAAATTAGCCAACAGCACTGATCCACAGCCGGCCGCGACCGAAACCAGCGAGCCAAAAGCACGGGAACTTCAAATTGCACAGTATTGTGACGCTGTTTTAATTTTTATATTATATAGTTTAACAGTCAAACATTGCACCTATGACCTACGCAGTTATCAGGAAAGCAGGACATGTCGAAACATTGGAATAAAATCTTGATATCTGGCGAGACTCGGTCTGGTGCGCTTTTGAAACAACGTTTTTCTGTTGCAATTATGACGGGAAGCGCGGCGTCAGTATTGAGTACATTGCCACGTCCTAAGGCGCTTTCGAAAGATAATAATGGCGATGATTTTCTTGGTTCTGGTTTTGAACAGTAACGTTTTGCCGTGGTAATCTAACTATTCTTTTGCGTCAGGATTGTCATGTCACCTTGCCACTAAAGTTTAGTACAGTAATCTCGATATTAAAATCTCATGATTTCGTAGTGCCATGCCGGCAGGGTCTAAAGGAAAGCAGCGACCAAAGAAACTAGCGGTGAATGCCATTCTACACACCGGTGCATGGCGCATTCGTGCAGGCCATCGGAGGACGTGTAGATGTGCGGTTTGTGGCCATCGGCCATCTGTTGGAGTCTGTTGACTGCACTTTCAATCCAATTCTGTGTTTTCTTTGTGCCCATGAATGGCGACAGGCTGCAAGGAAACTGTGGAAGACGGACACTCGGGAGGTCACCTGAACCTGCAAATACCAGAAACCTGGTTATTCCCGGAAGAAAGCATGATTTCTAGCCGATGCATATCAGGTTTGTTAGTGTCACTTCTCACGACTGTCCACTGACTGCCCACGACTGTCATCCGGGTGATCACAAAATTTATTCCACTGGGTTGCACCAAAAAAACTGACAAAGCCAACCCTTTTCGTGTTGAAAAACTTTCGGCCGAATTTTAAAAAAAAATCGTTGTTTTAGCTGTAAAAAGGACATCATGCCCATTGATGTAAAAAATGCATCATGCTGCCTTTGCTGACCTATGGTCAGAAAAATTATCATAAAAACTGATTTTCTTCATCATATTATTTGATCCATAAATGCTGGTTTCGGCTCAGAATTCGCATTGCTTCTGGTTGTAATTAGGCTTAACTGAAGAAGAGGATCCGCTGTTATCCAGCTGGGTAAATATTGTGGACTTTACTTCACAAAATGGCTTTTTTTCGGTTTACATTTCTCGAAACTGGTAAAGTGGGATTTCAGCGACCACGGTCGCCTTCAGCAGAAGAGTGAATGTAAAGATAAATTTATCATTTTATTTCTCAAAACATCGTGCACGGCACTAGAAATCATGCTCTCTTAATTCTGGACCTTCTTTTCCCAGCTCACGAGTAAATTCCTTTTTACCATATTTTTTATTTTCAAAAGCTGGCAGCGGACGCCAATCTGGTTTATACCCGGTAAAGTGTAGTTTTATCGATTGATGTGTAAACTAGCCGGGTACGTTTACGCTAAGTATGCATCATATGCGCTTGGTCATGCAGTAATGCTGCCCCACTTTCAACGATCTGCGCGTGGGGTCGATCGATTATTTATTTTCATTATTGCAGTTCTGCATAAAGAAAGCGTGTGGGGTACGCACTCTTTTAACGGCTCACAGAATACGCGCAGCAATTTGAACGCCTCCGGCGGAAGTAAACTAGTTAATCCTACGAAAAGTCTTTTCTGAGATTATCCTGCTAGCATACTTTCCTCAATCTGTTACCCCGAAACTGTAGAGTACAATGTCTGATATAACTCTACAGTATTCTAAAAGCGGAGAAGCCGCCGAAACTGAAAAATTACTCCCGACGCAGGAGAAGAAAGGAACCATCCCATCGACACTATCCATCACCATCGACGTACCCAGTGTGACCGAGCGACCACCCAACTGGACTGACTGGAAAGACGGCGATCCGGGCTGCAGACATGCTTGTTCTTATTGTATTTTCAACGTCCGACCGTGGGTGACGTGGGTTTCGGCACTCTGCATCGGCGGTGGAATTCGATTAGTAATTGCAGCGTCTTATAGCATAGATTACGGGGGCACGCTGATGGCTGTTCTTGGAGCGGCGGCCTTGGCCCCTTTTATTATTATATATCTGTTCTCGGTGATGCAGTCTGAAACGTGGAGAAAGGTCTTAAATGCAACATCGAGAGGGCAACTCGAGGATAAGCTGCGGATGTTATGTCGAAGTTAGTACAGCTCCGATGGGGTTTTTTTTTAAAATACAAAATTTAATTTCAGTCTTCGATTGGTGCTTGAATCAACTAATGATGTTACTTCAAAGCTTTCGTGACATTGGCACGCTTGTGTAAAAAGCTTTTTTCAAGCTTTATTGTTCACTAGGCTTCAAAACATACCATGTCTAAACGTGCAAATAGTTTCTTACATGAACAGGCGAGCTCGGTTTATGAACAGTTTTGGACATACACGAATTTTCGTTTCCCTAAGTTAACATAAGGCCAACACAAGACCAGAGATATTTTGTCGTTATTTGTTAGGTCGTGTTTCCAAAACATTCTGCAAAAGTTAAACTTACCCCTTTTAATGTAGGTACGCCAAGAATCACATGGCATCTGCAGTATTATCACAACGATAACAGCCGCGCAGAGGTCAATTACAGCAACGGATCCGCTTGCGCAGAAATGACCAAGAAGAAGATCGTCACCTGGTCCGGTAGCAAAACCTTCGACTTCAAAGGCTGGAAGGACGTGACGCATCCCTTTCAGTTAGCCGATTCCGGCTCATACCAGATCATCTCCATGCACAAGAAATACATCTTCGCTGACGAAGAAACCCGTGCAGCGTACGAATCCCAAAAGCAGGCTTTTGTCGAAGAACACAAACATCAGGATCTCCTGTACAGCATCAAGGAATCGTTTGAGTTTGATGGATTTGAGGACAAGATACTGGCTCAGGTATTGGGGTGTGGATGTACAGGAAGTCGTGTTCTTTACGTACTGATGATGTTACTGTTGTTGGCGTATCCCTGGTCGTTCTTGGTGAAGAAAGGCGAACGGCGGCTAGATTACCATTGCACAAAGGTGGTGTCGGTCAGCCATGAGAAGATAATTATTGAGGAGATTGCGCTGCAGCAGACAGAACTGCTTGTTCCCGAAGCCGAGCTGGACGCTGACGATGACATTGACGAAGACGCTGACGATCCTTATTATAAGAAAAAGAAGATGGTGACACCACGTCGTTCGTGATCGACTTGGAGTCATGTTCTGCCCGTCTACAGTGGACACTTTCGAGGTCACCGGCGCCTTCTTCGGAGAAAGGTGTACCTTATCATCGCTTCGACAGAAAGCGTCACTCGATAGCATTTGTTAGGCAGCGTTCTTTCTGTCGTTGTTAGGGATTCTGCAAATTTAGCTGTTGTTATGCCGATTCGGCTGTTTTTCCTGTTATTTTTAGTGTTGGGTAGTTATTTCCTAAAGCGGCGTTAGTATTTCGATGATATTCTGTTTTCGTTGCTTAATAAAAATAAAACGAAAGCGCATTCAGTTATTAGAACACATTTGAAACGCACCGTCATGTATGGCGCGTTTACAGCCGCTCTGTTGACTTCGCTGGCAAGGCTTGAACATTAAAACAGGAAAATAATCCTCTTTGAAAGTATACTGCACGTTTCCTCGTGACCGAGAAAGAAAGAAACACCAGTCTACACGTGCCTATTTTTAAATCTATTGAAGGTTCCCGGTAAACTGTAAACGAACGTGCCGATCTGTGGCTGTCGCTATCCGCTAAACTGAGTGATATCGATTGGTATACAACTTTGCCGGCTGTTTACGATCGGTATCCAGCGGCTGTTGCTCATCCAGCTCGGTTAATGTGACTCTGCCCCACTTTCAGCGATCTGGTCGGTGTTGCGATCGATTATTCTAGTACTACAGTTGTGCACCAGACTACGCTTTCAAATAACTGAATGAACACACGCAGCAAGTGTTAAACGCCCCCCTCAGAAGAAACGCTGCTTATCCCACAAAAAGTCTTTTGTTATCTACTGCAAGTCTCACACGATTTCACTCGACTGGAAAGAACAATGTCCGACACAGTCCTGCAGGATTCTAAGGCCACAGAGGCAGAGGAAACTCAAAGAATACTGCCCGTACAGGAGAGGAAAGAAACCATCCCATCGACACTATCCATCACCATCGATGTATCCAGGCGGAAGGAGCTCCCGACCAACCAGACTGACTGGAAAGAAGGCGATCTGGGCTGCAAACGTGCGTGTTCGTATTGTATTTTTAACGTCCGACCGTGGGTGACGTGGGTTTCGGCACTGTGCATCGCCGGTGGAATTCGACTAGTAGTCGAACTCTATGACAAAACAGGGAGCATCATCTTCACTGCTATTGGCGCAGCGGCGTTGGTACAATTTATTATAATATATGTACTCTCAGTGGCGCAGTCTGAAACGTGGAAAAAGGTCTGCGACGCGATGTCGACATGGAAACTCGAGGAGAAACTGCGGATATTATGTCAAGGTTAGTGAAACATAAACCCTATTGGTGCTTGCACATACATATGCTACGCCACAAAGCTTGCGCTTTTATGGTATTTATGTTTGCATTGAGAACCTACCGTGACTTAATTTTTATTAAACAAATGGCTGATTATGGGGACCACCATCTTTGGATTCTACGTTTCTAGCGATATTTGAAAGTGGCGCAATGCAAAATATGAAGCCTTGACTATACCCGGATCATTTTAGCAGAATTAGATGTGCTCCTGTTGCTGAGATATGAATTATTGAAACGAACCACTTTTTAAGTAATCGCATTGCAAAGCGATCTGATCAGCTCACCACGCTTGGTGTGCGTGCGGTCAGACGGGGTCTGGTGCAAAGCAAATAGTGTTTGGCCAGTGCATACTCTGGCCATCAGTAGAACTGATGCGTTTTAGGAGAAAAGGCCAACACCGAGCAGGTCTGATCGGCCAGATCTCGTCTTCTCCTGCAGCTTTTGTATGGGCTTGTACAAAACCACACGAGTAGACTGCTTATCGAAAGCTTTTTCGGGGGAAGCGCATCTCAGTTACTGTCGTGCATGTAGCGCAGACTCACTCAGCTATGCAAACAAGTCACTCAGGAGTGATAACCATCAGCTGCAGAGACAATAGACACGCACAGCCATAAACCTCCTGGCCATGGTGTCCTGAAACAGACATAATGCCGGCAGAAAGTCCAATCTAGTGCATGCTTTACATGCTTGCCGTGAGAAATACGGTGAAGCATGTTTGAAAGGGTGAAACAAATTCACAAAAATTTTTTAATTCTTGAAAAAATGCTTAAAAGCATCATTAGCACACAGAAAGCTTATTTGTGAGATCGATTTGCAATAAGTTCAGTTTTCAAGATTCCGCAAGGCAAAAACAATTTTAAAATTGGTTTTGCCGGAACTATAAGGCATAGAAATTTTAAAATCACAAAAACACTCGCAAGGTGCGAGACACTTACATATACTACAACTTGACCGTTTTCACCAAATTTCGCGAAAACCGCAGGAATTGTTTTGCATTTTAAACAATTTGACCTTTAAAATTAAATTCAAAATTTTCTTGCAGATATTTCAGTACATTTCAGTGTATAATGTGCTATGAACATGCCTGCATCTAACGGCAATTTCAGAAGTTAAGATTTCATTTGCATTTGCGCATAATTAACGTTTAAGTACATTAGGCCGACCAAAAGCCGTGGTGCCCTTATGGGACGTGTTTCCAACGCATTCTGTAATTTACCAACTCTGATGCAGGTACGCCTAGGATCACATGGCATTTCCAAAGTTACCACAATGATAACAGCAACATAGAAGTCAAGTACATAAACGGATCCTCATCCGCCTGCGTGGATGTGAGCAAGAAGAAAATCATCACCTGGTCCGGAACCAAAACCTTTGCCTTTAAGTCCTGGAGGGACGTGACGAATCCCTTTCAGTTAGCCCATTCCGGCTCCTACCAGATCATCTCCATGCATAAGGAATACATCTTAGCTGATGAAGAAACCCGAGTAGCGTACGAATCCCAGAAGCAGGCTTTTATCGACGACAACAAACACCGGGATTTGCTGTACACCATCGAAGAATGTTTGGAGTTGGATGGGTATCAGGAGAGCATAGTCGCAAAGATTTCGGGATGTCCATGTACTGGAAGTAGCGTTCTGTACGTAATAATGATGTTACTGCTGCTGGCTTATCCCTGGTCGTTCCTGGTGAAGAGAGGTGAACGGCGACTAGATTACCACTGCTTGAAGATGGTGTCCGTCAGCCATGCAAAGATGGTCATTGCGGATGTGGTAGTACCGGTGACAGAATTGGTTGTTCCTGAAGCCGAAGCTGACGAGCTGGATGACGAAGTTTTCCAAGAAAAAAAGAAGGCGCCACCCCGTCGTTCTTAATCAACTGTAAATCCTCTTTTTTTTCGTCTGCAATTTGTATTGTTGGGCTTTTGTCGCAACCTTAACGGAAATCTGGTTGACAGCGATTCGACAGCGGGCACCTCGAACTGTGCTCACAAAGCAAAACGCTGTCGGGAAATAATATCTGGGTTGGGCATTTATTTCGGATTCGGGAGGACAGGTTAGCGGAGTGGGACATTATTGCCGGTTACAAATATTTTATTTTGGCTGTTAAAAATGGCCGCTGCATGGTAGCATCTTCGTTGTATTTGCATTGCAATTTTCTGGTTGCATGTCGGAGGATTTCGGGCCAAAGATGAATCAAAACTGTGGCAAGTTCGTGCAGGATTTTGTCAAAAAACTGCCGCTGCCCACTTTCCAGCCGTATATGTCAGTTCACATACAAGTCGATCATTGCGACAGTGCTACACGTTCTTTACTAACGTGTCCGCTGCACGACGCAAAAAGCGGAATATTCGGGCAGCGGTCTAGATGAGAAACTGCAGTGCATGAGGCCAGATGGTAATATTATGACCTCAAATTAGTTATTAAAAGCCGCACGTCGGGACCGAATAACGGCAAAAATCTGATCCAGATTACAAGAAGTCAAAAAGACAATGCTGCGTCCATTATGGCTGGCGCATTGGCCCGCTGACATTGCACGCTAAAACGTTCAGTAGTCTAGTAGATGAGCGCTTTTGGTCGGTTCTTACTGGTTTCCTGGTGGGTCGTTTGGGCCAGAACGGATAAGGGTCACGTATTGAGAAACCACGTTATCTGCTTCATGACCTGCTCGCTACTGATGATCTTCTACGTACTGGTCGTAGAAGTAGACGTTGCTATGCATTACATCACAGATGGCACGCTTCCGGTCCCCACTGTCCAAGAGTTTCGAAAGCCGGTGGACAGGTGATGGGTGATGCATTGGTATTTCCGGATTTTTGCCCGTTCAGCCTGTACCGCCGCTGCGCCTGCTTTCCTGGAAATTCCGGCCAAGTGAGCGAAACCTACGCTGTATCTCCGCAGCGCATCCTAAGTCAGCATTTTTCCCCGCTTCTTTGGAGCTGCTGTGATACTATGTCGCTACGGGAATTCCCGTTGGCGTAAGTTTTGTTTCGTACTCCATGACGGCATTGTGATAGATTTCCGTTGAACTCGTATCCAAGCGGAATGAACTGATTGGATCGTAATGGTAACTAGGCGCAAGGCACTTTTTACATTCCAGTTTGGCTATAACTGCCCACCGTCCGCGGCGCTGGAAGGTGCGTACGGCGTCGACTAGGGCGCAAAATTTTGAAAGGTGTCTCGTTTTTTGGGGTGAAGTCGTTTACACTCTCCAGCTGGGCGAGACGTCTAGTCAGGATTAGTCGCTGCCTAGTTATAACTCGATATGCCGCAAAGTCGCGAACGCCACAAAACGCTGGACATTCGAGAAGCATTTTTAAACAAACGGTGCTGCTAACAGATGCACCTACAGATAAATGATCCTGTGCGTGCATGCACGCACATGCTTCCTAATATTTACTCAATACCTAAGGTACATTCCATGGTACATGGTCTGTTAATACAAGGGATCATATGTAACATTCAGTTCTGAGACAGACACACTCATATGCTAAGCAAAATTACGAAAAACTAAATAACGCTCAAACACGACATACTCTTAACTCTTCGTTAGAATAACAGAAAAGATTCTGTCCAAAGCCGCAGGAGGTGCTGCTCCCATAATGGACATGGCGATGGTACGTTGAAACTCGACGCTTATGTGCCGGTAGTTGTATTCCCTGGCCTGCTTTTGACATGTTTCGTGACGGATCTTTCCGGCTAGAGTGAACAGCATACGGTGCGTTTCCAGCTCCACTGCCCGGAAGCGCCAATGTCTCTGACCCTAGCGGGCAGCATACATAGTTTACGGTTATGTCTCAGTATTTTATGACTTTCGTATGCTGGGCCTGCTTTGCCGCTGCTCCGGCTTTCTTGGATGAGAGGTATGTCAAAACTGCAGTGCATCGTAGAGTAGCGTCCCAGGTCACATTGTCTCGCGTTACCAACACCGTATCACCATCCGGTCGATTGCCGTGCGTGCTGTTGATAACAAGAGATAAACGCTACACTGCTGTAGCCGGCACACCCAGCGACTCCGGTGACATGGTGCATTGGTGGAATCTGCCACTGGACAATGTTAAATACTGCGTAAATATGTGTTTCTGTGCAGCAGTCAAAATAAGCATCGCAGCATCTGTACTGCATATACTGGCCATAGATCAATTCCTGTTCGTTCCCGGCACGAGCAGTTCCAGTTCATAAGCTTGGGTTTCTGTTCATACTGTGATTCTACTTCTGTTCCTAAAAACTGTATACCTTTCCTACACATCATCCCTAATGCCTGATCATGTTCCAAAAGGGTAGGCCCAAGCTACCATCTTCCAGATAACAACTTAACACGCCACATGTAGTACACGCTGAAACTTCGCTCCTGTATCGCCAGATGGGTGGGGGCAAAGCACGTCGAAAAGAAGGCAAAACGGAAGCGAGATGTAAGGCACATCGGGAACCAAGGTGCTACTGTTCAACGCAGCGAATTTCTGAGCTGACCTCCCGATCTACATAATAGAAGACTATAAATTAAGCAATCATATCATAGAGCTTTACGTCAATACAAGTATAAAGCAAAATTCTATGACGCGTGAAAGTCTCGCATGCTAAGTCATTTAATGAACCAACTGCGCAGAACAGTTTCATAAAATGTCGTCGGAATGAGCCGGTAGTTCGTTAGGTTAGTCCCTGGCGATTTGATCTGCAGTACGGTTATAATCACTCTGATCACGGGATGGATCTGCTAGTCAAGCAGCCTACGTGCCATCAGTTGCATTCTCACTCATTGATCATCGATAAGCTGAACACGTAGACACCGAACTATATATGGAGATGTGTTTTAGATTTCCATGCACTTGTGCATGAATGATGCGGCCTGGAACCGTAAAGTCAAAGGTCATGATTGCATTTTAAGTCAATCTGCATACGGTTGGACAAGTCGATTTTCTTTGCGGCGTGTAATGAACAGTATACTCTAGATCGATCGGTGTGAAAAAAACAGCAATTATTTTGTTCTACAAGCTCCCTGGATATTGTATTATGCATGATGTAACGTAGCAGTAAGTTCCGTACATTTCACAGACATTCCAGTAATTCACAAAGAGCCGAAGCAAGGCAAAATTTTAAAAAAGGAGCCATAGTGATCCTAACTTTTTCTAGTGTAAGTATCGACCTATTGCCTTGTTTAATCTACATACCAGCTGTCAATTTATGGTCCATTAAGCGTGAGATATTAGATTCTCTGCTTGATATAACCAAGTCTATTTATCACGCTTAGTGGACGCAATGCTTAAACTTGTGAGTATGGGGTGAGAATGACAATCGATTCCTCAGGGAAACGTTCAAGTTTCCCCAGCGCTAAGGAAGGCTAATTCTCATTCCTTAGATATGGATTAACCAGTCAACGCTCCCGTTGCTCTACGACCATTACTGCGATAATTTCCCACTTGGAAACTTTCGTACAGTGTTCATTTCCAACTTCCCATCCAGTTCGTGGACGTAACCTAAAAAACTGTTTTGTGGAAAATGGCGGACACATTTATTCGTTCCGTAAGTGATGGTGTCGAAGAAAACCGGACTTTACTCTCGGTAAACCGGGAAAGAGAAAGTATTACATCGGTGCCAACGTTGACCATCGATGTTTCTAAGCTCACGCAACCGACCAAACCGCAGTCCAGCAGCGTCGTGGTTGATCGCTCATCGGATTGTGACCGCGCTTGTGATTATTGTTGTACTATGGGATCTTGGGCACGGTTAATTCTCAGTGTTTGTCTTATCAGCGATATCGTTTTTCTATGCTGGACGAAAGAGCTCGGTTTGGAGCAGCACTCGGTCCGGTTTATTGTGGGAGTGTTCTTTTTTGTTGGATGTTTTGTTCCCTATGTTTGTGCTGTCGTATTCTCTGAAACTTGGGATTGTGTGCGCAAAGCATTAGGTCGGACAGTACTGGACCAACATCTGCAGAGCGTAAAACACGGTAAGCATACTGCAGTTATGACACTTTTACAAGATATGCGAACAATGTAAACCTTTCACCTTTTGGCTCGTTAACGCGAAGTTTCCTTTGTGTACACGTCAGGAACACCAAGGGTAACTTGGCACATGAAATGTTATCACGAAGATCCCAAGAACGTAACGGCAACCTTCACGGACCACTCAACTAGCCTGGAATTAGTCAAAAACAAAATTTGTACATGGACCGGCAGCAAAGCCTTTGAGTTCAAATCTTGGCAGGATGTCACTCCACCTTCACAAATAACTGAATCCGGTAGTTACCACTTTATCACCTTCCACAAGAGCTACGTCTTTGCCGATAAAGAAACCAAAGCAGCCTATGAATTCCAGAAGGAAGCATTCATCAACGCCAACAAGCACTGGGATCAGTTGTACACAATCGAAGAAGTTTTTGACGTGGAAGGATACCAGGAAAGCATGCTGGTAAAGACATGGGACCGCTCGTTCAGGGCCAGCTGGATTGTCCATGCCGTGATGGCGGCATTGTTTTTGGCGTATCCTTGGTCGGTTTATGTAAAAGCCGGTGAACGACGAACGGACTACCGGTTTGTTAAAGTTCTTTCGACCAGTCACGAGAGGATCACGATTGCCGAGACTCAGAAGCCTCCGACTCCGAGTACGCGTCGTAGGGGCACCTGTGTTGATGACGATGTTAGTATCTACGTCAAATCATGAGTGGCAAACGGGAGTTCGGATACACCTTGTTGGATAATAACGTCTAGCCAAGTTTTCAACCAGACTGCTGTGGGTGACGTATGTCCGGTTTATAGTAGATATGTCCTGCGATCCACCTTTATCTCATAACATCAGGTCAGATTACTAAGCTTTGCAATTTTTCATAATATTCTGTTAACCGTTATTGTATTCTGTAAAGAAATGCCTTATATTGGTCTTTTGAGTTCTATCGTTATTTATACGTGTTTCCGAAATGGTGCGGTTTTGTAACTATAAAATTGGAATGAAACATCCGCCAGGCTTGGGTTTGTTGATGGTTTAATCTGTACGTACGCGTCCCTGAATGAATTTATATCCGTTTGCCCTTGGGTTTAACGATAGAATTAACTTGTTAATCAGGGATGACGCGCTTGAGAACGCGGCCAGTCGAGTGGCAATGGCAGCAACAAATCGATAGTCTCGGTACAGCGCCTCGGCGCTTACTTAAACCGGTGCAGAGCAAATGCTGCATACTTTGACCAACAAGAACAACTGTATTCCGCTGGAACTGTTCGTCCAGCAGGTGCCACAATTATTATCAGTTCAGTTGATACATATGATTGATATGAATAAATGTTTGACTTGTTGACCGTTTAAACTCTACATACTTGCACCGGCTTTTAGAGAAGCCATTTAGTTCCAGCAATACAAACGCTAAGCGCGATTAGGCACCGCAGGAAGACTGCCACACCGACAGGGCCTCGAGAATTCCGGCCATTTTTGTGCTGTTCTCTTTACCTTAGATGTTCAATTTGTTCCTATGTTTTAGTATAAACCACACATTTATTGGGAATACGGTACAACGAAGCCGGCGCTAAAATAACTACTGCAATGATATCGATACTAAAAACTGAAACCAAAACAACCAACGCCAGTATTATCATTCAAAGCCGCCTAAGTACGTGGCAATGTACCCAAGACAGATGCGGCGGTTCCTCTAACGACAGCAACAGAAGAACGCTGTTTCAAAATGCACTAGAACGCGCTTCGCCCGATTTTTCAGAAAGTTTATGACCTAAAAAGTTAAAAAGCTCTGTTGTGGATTCGCCAAAGACTCCGAGGGTTTTAACAAACGACTAGTAGGAAGTGATAGGGCGCTCGTAAAATTCGTAGTGATTCTTCTTCGGTACTTCCCGGTTACGCGCTACTGTGCCACATCCCATTTTAGTATTGTAATTTTTTGTAACTGCCTGTCTTCCGTGTTTCAGCTGAAGCTCTGGTTGTCTAACGACGCTTGTACAAATTATTCCACAAACTGATAAGCAGCGCGCAGAGTGTTATAAACGAATGTCTTATAATACGTACAACCATTGCCGTTCTCTGGACCAGCAGTGTTTAACTATCTGGCTAGGTAGTGCGCACCAATCGAATGCCTTGACTATACAAGTACTGCATTAGGTATTTTCATTATGTAGACTGCAAAAAAAACACGCGCTGATCAGAAAGCTGCTAGAGCCATATAAAATATCGACTTCTTACCGATTATGACTTTCAGTGACGTCACTTGACATCACCGTAGAAGACCGGCGCTGGAGGCAGTGTGCATGACCACTGTGTTGCATACGTCGTCGAAAAGTCATAACATCGCTCGTCATTACGACGGGGTACGACGACATCGTATTCCGCTGTAAGAAGAGGCAGATGAGCTAGAAATCATGCTTGCTGCCGAAATGATCAACTGTACATACGTTATTTGTTTGCCTGTTTACGGTACGGTAAATTGGTGCCAGCCAACAACATTCAGTATTCACCTGCCGGAAAGCCTGTCTTCTTGCAACTCGCAGTTTTCGCCATATACCCGAGGGCAGAAGCGTCATTACTATGTTTTCATGTCCCAAGCCATGATTGTTATGTTGTTCTTTCATCGCAAATAAGCCCGTCATATGAAAGAATTGCTACCAATTGGTTTATGAAAGGCATCAATGCTCTTAGGGTACACAGACTTTTCCATAACACCTATTACTACGTATTCTCAGTGGAAAGATATCACTTCTGTCAACCGGATCGTAATGGTAAGTAGGAATAATTTAAATAAATGACCTCATTTTCTGAAAGTAAACGACAACGTAAAAAGTGAACAGCATCTAGACCTAAAATTAAAGGGAGTGCCATGGGACCGGCTTTCGCGTTCGCCAGGCTGACGGTCTGTCTTCTTTTGCAGGGTTGCAACGAATCAAAGGTGTTCAAGTTTGTTCCAAAATGGGTAAAGTCATACACAATGTGTAACGAATTTTGGTACTGTATAAGTGTTATTGCCACGCATCTCACGCACCGTACTTCGGATCATGGACGACGATTACGCTGCAGAATCTACGGTTTCACCTAGCGGTTGGCTGATTGTTCAGCCGACAGCTGGTGCATCATGAGGTGCATCATCAGGCACCGTATACGCTGTGCAGGGACTATCGCCGTCTCCACTGGAAGGCGCCATCGTCACAGCGCCATCATTATAATTTTTGTCTGCATGATCCGATGTACAGGATTTTCTGAGGCTTTGACACCTTGTAGACAACTACGCGATTATCAATATGTATTATGAACACAGTACACCCATACCAGTACCATCGACTAGGTGCGCCTTACATAATGAAATTCTTATGAACCTTTTGCTGTTCGCTTTATTTATCAACATTTTGCATACAATACGAGCGCTCAAGCGCGAATTTTGTTTCTAGATCGTTACAGTTGACATTACTTTATATAGAAAAGATATCGCAACACTTCATCGTACAAATTAACAAGTTAAAATTCCGTTAAGTAGAGCGTACTTTACTTCAGAGGCAGAGCGTACCAAGCCAGTACTATAATACTATGTCACACGCTGCGGTAAATATGACTTCGCAGTGCCTTACTTGTACGGACATCATTTGACATCCTGTGAAAAAGCAGGACCAATACCTTCTTTTTTTATGGTGTTCAGAATCGAGGAACGGAGCTAAACCCAACGGCCACATCGGCGTCTACAGCACAGACCGGACTGCTCGGATTACCCTGGGAAATAGTGGAACGAATTCTTCTACAAGAGACCATGACCTTTCGTGACGTAGTGTCTATGTTGCGCGTACTGGCGCCGCCCCGTCAAACAACCCGCGAGTATATCGCGGCATTGACCGGTTCAGAACGCTGGTGGTTGACAAAGTTCCGCTTCCTTCACCCGAACCTGTACCGCGTCCTGCTCAAGTACGAATCAAATGACAAGCCCATCAACTGGTATGATATGCTGAAGACACGCTATAACGCTCGCCGAGAATTGGGCCCACGATTGAAAGCGTTCCGCGAGAAATGCATGGACGAAAACATTGCCAGACACCAGATCCAAGAATCCAGCACACTGCAAACTTGCACACCGCTGATGTCCTTAGGACTTCCGGGTGATATCTCAAGTCTAGCTGCAACAGTTGTGAACATGGTCGAATGGCATCAGACGACATCCACAAAGGTGGATCTCAGTGCTCTCGGTGGACCAGAGAACAATCCTAGCCACATTTTATCCACCGCCTTCGTACCGGTTGGCGCGAACGCTCTCGCGGACGACACAACGGAGAGCGAGCGTCATTATCTCTGCAGCGAAAGAGCCGTTCGCTCCCTGATGATCGAGGCCAGGATGGATTTGTGCCATACCGAAGAACGTTGGATTCTGGTGGACGCCATCCGCGATTACTTGCGACAACCCGGTGCGTATAGCTTACGTAGCTCCAGTTCTCAAGCATCTTTCCTGCCTAATAATTATGACAAATGAGCAGGTATGCCGGTCGGGGAAACGCGCCACGCCCATCACAGCATGCAGCTGTGCCAGACTGCAGCGTGCTTCTTTCAATGGGCCACCCTCACCGTCGACGATGCCTTCTTAACCGTCCTGGAAAGTTTCATGCCAGGAGTGCGCGCAGCATACAACAATGCTCACGAGCAGTTTTACTGGGTGGTAACCTTTCTGCAGGCAGTTTATTGCGCCCAGGTCGATGTGGTCGAACGGTTCTACAGTGATGCCTGGAAGGCCATGGCTGAACTGCAAAATCAAATTGCGAGGAAGCGCGCTTGTTCGAGTGGTCGCCAGTTTTTGATGGGTTCAATCGCTTGTATTAGTAGAAAGCTACAAACGCTGGATGCTATGTTGTTTATTGATGAACTGGCAGCTGCTTGTGCCATTACCTGTAGCTTTCCGTTTCCCGGAGTCCATGCCTATCCGCCAGTGTTGACCTTTTACTACTTGGCCAATGTGCTGCTTACAAATAGAGATACTGCGGTGACCATGTGCAGCTGCTCCAGCTGAACATGGTTTTGGGGGAGAATGAGAATACCATACAGACCGAACTCCTTCTTCCCTGCATTCGACTGGAAGGAATCGACTATTTCTGCCTGCCACAGCGACAAGGCCCGGAGTCCGTTGAAATGTTCATGGACCTTACCCATTTGGCGGAGGCGTTGCATCGACGGCTCTTCAACGGCGATTATTCAAATGTTGGCGCAATCAAAGAAGTAAAGATAACCGGAACTGTGGAACGCAGCCTCAAGGAACATCTGGAACATTACATGAAGAGCGGCATGTCGGACACTCTCCTCGCAAATATAAAAGAACAATCCCAGTCATACGGCGGGACACTGATTGACCACTCCTCCCAAGTAGTCTGCGATTTCGCCAAAGCAAGTACACTACTATCAATCAACGCCCCGGGACGCATGTCCGAGGAGTCCTTCTGCACAGCACCCTACTACGTGGCCGCACGTGCAGCCCGTCCCGCCTTACAACATTTCGACGAGGGTCTCCCAGTAGGTACCGTGGTGCGCGTCAAGTATCGCCCACCGGTAATCAATGCCGATGGTGTGGAACTTCTGGCAGTGATTGTCGGCTGGAATGTGCCGAATAATTTCCTGGGACCGGTTGGGTGTGCGTCGCCGTTCCCTGCCGGCGTTGAGTGGTTATGCTACAGTTTACTCTGCTTGGACGAGCCTCATCCCAGCGACACCGGCACTGACACGGACGGTGCTCGACTCGCTGAAAGAATCACTGCAGTGACAGGCCTTCCCGACAATGCACTCAGAAATTTCAAGGATGGCTCCATCTTGTGGACTTTTTTCGATAGCTTTGACGGCATGTTCTTTATTCCACAACCCGCCCTGCAGGCCACGTATCCCGATGACTGCAAGAGACAAGAGACCATTCGACAGCGGTTTCACTCTAACCAGCGAAAAGCTGGGCTGAAGTTGCTAACATGTAGCAACAATGTCACTACTTGCTGCACTTGCGTTAAGCTTCTTAAAGTTATAATTATCGCTTGATACATCTAGGTTTCTTATTGTGCGGGACTTATACCGTTGAACATAACATCCATTCCCGAATTTTGTCCATGCTCTCCTGCATGTGATGCTCATACTCAATGTACAAGAATGTTCCGAAACATGGCTCTGCCTGAGCAAAGATCGGGAGTCAAGTGTCAGATGTTGCAGTTTCACTTCGGTCCACAGACAGCAATCCTCATCAGTCTAACGGTAGTTTACTAAAGCCATTTCGGACACAAACATTAATTTGTCAACGGAAGTTCTAAGAAGCACGGAGACCGTGCTGGACTGCTGTATTCCTTGTGTGGTTTGCATATCATATGCATATCAGAAGAGCTGCAGTTACACCCGCACATAAATTCGGTACCAAGTATGCAGAGAATGTAAAGATACAAGTATACCAATCAAACGTTTATCACAACTCGTTGATCGCCGATGTTTGTGACTTCTTACCCGTTCCGACACTGAACAAAAACATTTGTATATGTTACCGATATCCAGTTACGGATCGACTTCGACTCTGTTCATCTGTCGTCACCGGTAGTCATTGCGATCGACACTAAAAAAAATACGGCATGAGTATGGAAAACTGCACCACCCTTGACGCGACTAACATCACAGTTTCCGATGGCTGGAACTACCAAGCGAGTCTCCGCGTCTTCTTCGGCACAGTCCAGTTCATCCTCAACCTCATTATGCTTCTCTCTATTCTTTTTCTCCAGGCCTTCCGCAGCGCCTTCACCGTTTATGTCGCTGCGTTCTTTACCGCTAATTTGATCTACGTCAGCGTAGAGTACCCCAAATGATGTTATCCGGATCATGTACTTTGAGTTTCCCGTTTCGTCTTTTCTATGCAGTTTCCATCTGTACATGGTGTACGTCGTTGCCGTTGTGCGGCTGCATATGCATGTCTTGATCACGATTAATCGAATCTGGGCCATTCAGTTTCCGATACATAATACATTACAGGAATGTACATTCGACCAACATCGCTTACTTGATTTGCCTGGGTAACCAATTTTCACAACCAGCGCATCGTAAGGTTCATGGGAAAATTCTGGCTTGTTCTGCTCTACTGGTTACTGATTGACAGTGTAATGTTGTTATGAACACTAATATGACTTACTTTGAAGAACAAGATTCGCTCTTTAAAACGTATGCAAAATGGGAATGGTCGGATCAGTCTTTACGAAGATATAATACAAAACCGCCAGGGAAAATATAAGCGGTCCACACGGTACTAGTAGCCTCTGTACCTGGGATAGCACACCAGTCTGTGCGTGAAACTAAAACTACATATTTTGTCTTGAAACAAATGCGATGCATTTATTTTTCTTCGACAATGACAAAAAATCCCGCAACGAATACACTAGCGAATGCGCAAGCAACAACTCTCATAACAGTGTTTAATTTTTCTGCAAAAGCCGGAATATCGTATTGTAATCGTTGCTTTAACGTGTACAATTCGCTTAGTTCAGAATTTGGGAGTTACAGCGCCAGGGTGCTGCGGCCCTGCTGGATACGGGATCGGCTGCCCCGACGGCAGCGGATCTCCCCGGGTTCCCGTTACGGTAGCAAGCGGCACACCCAGATCCACCCGGGGTTTCACAGCGCGGTCCAGGGCGGAAGACACAGCCAGTTTGAGGCTGGCAGCAATGATGGCCACATACAGAATGAGCTCGACGGCCGCTAGGGGATAGCCGAGGATAATGAAAGCAACAGCCAAAGCGCAAAAGAAGATGGAATCGATGTAGGACAAAATGGCCAGCACCCGGGTGGCGACCTGCAGGCAGCGCTTCAGCTTGTAGTTGCCAAAGGTCGCCTTGCCGGTTGCTACGGCCAGAACGCCAGTGATCATGTAGGAGAAGCCCAGGATGATACCGGTCAAGAGTGTTGGGGCCGTAACAGTGACGGTAACTAAGCAAAATCAATCACAGTTAACACTAACAGAGTCCCGAAGGTCACGACAGAATAAGAAGGATGTGTGGTATCTTTTCATCTAAAGAGATCCCATGAACCTGTCCATACCTACAGTTTAAGTAACACTTGGTATGCACAAAATCTAAACTGTACCGACTGCGTCGTATCCTTTGAATACGTTATGTGATCCTGTATATTACAACAAGGAATGAGATCCTGTCAAGCTGGGTTGCTGTTAAGCGCACCAGAATGCAGATCGGCTGTTACGGTGGTATTACAAGGTCACGCAGCTTATGCGGAAGTACAAGACACACACGAGAAGATCACACTCTTCAAGTTATTCAACATGTCAATGGGGAATTAGGGAAACGACGTTCGTAAGAAAGGGGAAACAGATCGCTAGCTAGCTCGCTCGAAGATTGAAATTCGGAATATTCTCCGATCTGCCAAGGCCGGTAAGCGGCCATGCTAATTGCATGTGTGAGCAGCTGCCAAGATCAAGAGTAGATAAGTTAAGGAAGTAGAGAGGACAGATGAACACGTATCAGTAAAGGTACGACATACACGAAGATCATTTTACACG
The DNA here is from genome assembly GCA_034698045.1 of Paramacrobiotus richtersi. NCBI lineage: Eukaryota > Metazoa > Tardigrada > Eutardigrada > Parachela > Macrobiotidae > Paramacrobiotus > Paramacrobiotus richtersi. Next base: position 24,060 of record JAQGAU010000515.1, read on the forward strand.
CTATAATATTATTCAAGCAACGCCCTTTTTGATATAAGTTTTGCAACACAACATTCTGGAATACTGATTTAAAACAATAAATTAAGGCACTACAGTAAATGTTCTTAGTTTTACCGTTATACAAAGCATGTAACCCGCTTCTTGCAACTGGTATCATGTGTAGCACAGAAATTTACAGGTGACTGAACGTTATAGAAGAACAGCAACAGCAAAACACTTACAGACGATATCGACGATGACCAGAAGCGCGCCGCACGCACAAAGGACACTTCCAACACGCATAAGCGACTGGGTGTATTTGCTAACCAGTTCCGGAGCTGGTGTCGACATCGTGCATCGTCTGTTGTGCTCGAGTTTTGTCCTATAAAAACAACACAAATACGAAGACAATCTCAAAACGAATACAAGAACTTAACCCACGAACGCTCACTGATGCAGAAATGCATCATGGGGAGCCAAATTTATTACAAGAGATCCTGATGTGCTAAACGGGTACTGTTTCGTCAAACAGACGGTACAGACCCTGAGTAACATGTAAAAAATATTGAAATGACCGTAAGTACACTGGTCAAGGAATATATAACCCTTAAAAATGGTCATTTTTCAGCTTTTCGGGCTCTTTGAGCTCTTCGTAGGTTTTAAGGTGTGAGAGTGTCTAAAAAAATTTGCAAAAAATGGCAAGAAGCATATCTCAAGTACTCAACCAGATGTATTTTTCAAACTGGATCCTCTTAGGACCGGTCAGCCGGTAGCTGACCGTCGTGCCCATGATGCATTTTTTGCATCAGTGGGCATGACCGTGGTAATGGATTAATCTTCTAGTTTTTTTATCAGACAGCCGGTTGATCTAATGCAGTGTGTACGAGCATCGGCCCACACAGTTTTCGACGGGCTATCCAGCGGCGCATTTTAAATGGTCATCAGACTGACCACTGGTCATCGATGGTCGGTGACCACCGGATAGTGGTTTATTATCATTGTTTCGTTGACATTATTTGTCCTATGGCTTTTCTCATCATTTAGGCCACAACTGACCAGCAGTTATTGTGTTACAGTGATGACTCTTGCGACTGCGGCTTTGGGGGGTGCAAATTAACATACATTATACTGTATCCAGCTCTTTCGCGCTGCTTTTCTTGCCTGAAGTTCTGACCATGATAGCGGAAACGGTCATTCCAGATTGACAGTGATTCCTAAATGAATGACCAACTGATCCATGCCTATTTTCTAGTTTTACGATGGAAGTAAGAGCCATTTCGGAGAAAAACGGCTTGCACAGAGAAGCTTTTTGCAGTATATGTCATGCAGAAGCTGGTCATCCGTTCTCGTTACGGCAGGTTACGAAGTCCGCGAAGCAATGACCAACGTTCTGTTATACTTCCTGTACTAGGGTGGTCATCTGAACTTTCAGAAGTTAGGGAAAGTGCGTATTACCGGCAGAAAGAGTGGTTTATACCTGATTCTCATCAGATTCTGTGAAGCCATTTTTCACAACTGCCCATTGGTCATCCGGATGACCACAAAATATATCTCAGTGGATAGCCCTGGAAAAACTGACCACAGCCAGCGCTTTAAGAGTCGAAAATTTTACGTGCCTAATTTTTAAACAAATTGAACTTTTTGCTGTGAAAATTGCATCATGCTCACTGATGCAAAAAATGCATCGTACTGTCCTCGCTGACCTACGGTCAGACAAATCTTCACAAAAATACGACTTGTTAGTTGTAGTTTTTGACCAGCAAGTACCAATTTTGAAGTCGAAATTTTGACTCCTTCTGGTACCTGGCGCCAGTGTAACCGGTTAAGTCACGAAATCTGGATAATTATAATGGTTATCCGCTTGGTACACTTCTGTTTGAACAGCGTGGAGCAAAGTTTTACTGTGGCATATACGGATTTCGTCCAGTTGACTTTTCTTCACACCCGTTGACTTGTCAGTACATGAGTGCACTTGACGGGTTTGAAATTAAACCAGAAATGCAAATATACCGACCATAAACCAAAATGCTGTTATCTGATTAACTCACAAGGTATGTATGCAGGACACGTCAGTCACGAATACCCAACCCGAACTGAGCAATAAACCCTCCTTTAGACATCAGACGCAACAACAAATGACTCAGAAACAAAACAAACATCTAGCTAATACGCCATTAAACCCTTGCAGATGGTCGGTAATAAAACACGTCACAGAGATTGGAGGCTATATTAATATAACGATATTCTGGCTGTGGACAATAGCAAGGCAACTAAGAAGGGACCGGCACGATATTTTTTACGCAAATAATTTCCGTTCCGCCCAATACTGAACTGTTTTAGCAGATTATATTGGTTTAGCTCGCGTACACGTATATGTCCTAATATTACACTTGTCCAGCAAGGGAAACGTCGTATACGAGCTGCTGTTTTACCCGCCGCGAGCAGTCCGATTCTGGAACATGGCTCTGCGGCCTCTGCCTCCGCAAAGTCTAGAAGTTTAGTGTCAGATGTTGCAGTTGCACTTTGGCCAACAGACAGAATATTTTAATAATATTAATAATGTCATTATTATTTTACTGCGGCTATTTCCCGTCATTTACTATCAAAAAACGTAGAAAACAACAGTGTTGGCAGTAGCTGCGCCTGCCGAGCATGTTTTCTACGTAGAACGGATGCTAGGCTATCTGAAAAATACAACAAATAATTGGCTTGTCCGGCAGCCGAGCACGCAGCGCATAAAAATCGGCTATGTCCCGTCATTTACTATCAAAAAAC
>JAQGAU010000516.1:0-26808 GCA_034698045.1 Paramacrobiotus richtersi
GTGACCCACTTTGGGAGTTTTCCTCGGTACCCAGTGAGGCCGTGGTTGTTCTGGCGGACTCCGCTAACGGTGAATGTATAACATTTTTTTTAACAGGTGCTATGCGTATAATCAGGGGCAGGTATTCTGATGGTGACCTTAATTCAGGAAACGGTCAATTGGAAACACTTCGGGTTTCAAGTATTGTTGGGATAATGTCGGTAAGTGTATCAAGTAGAGATAATTCCTTGATCCACGTGGTTGTGTATTGTTCGTATCCGTAGTTAATAAAACCAGAAACTCGGTATGGTATATTTGTATCTTATTCAGAAAACGCACCATTTCAAGATCAAGTCTATAAACAACAACCAAAATCCTTAATTCAACGCAACGTTATCCAACGTAACTACAACAACTGCGCGCATAACAACAGCTTCGAACACAACCACGGGTCCCGGATGACCGACTGGCACAATGCAATGCGCTCGTATACGTAGCCGCAGTGACAGGGGAAATCCCCACAATATAACACACAAGAAGCCAGGAAAAATTAGATAGAGGACGAGTCTCTGTGATGTATTTAGCCTGTGACCGTTGTGCCGGTTTCCGAAGGGCTCCCACACCCGGCAAAATCAAACCGAAACAATTTCTTCAACTCGGCGGCTGACATGTTCCCTTGCGCATTCTCAGTGAGCTTATTCAGATACAGATCAACGGGAATCGGCCGGTCATCCGTCCACAATCCAACCGATAAGTCGCGAAAGATCTGAATCATATCCACCAGCGAATACGGTAGGTTGTACTGGTCAGTGGTCACCGGTTGGTGGCGCAGTCGAACGAACTGTATGCAGTTCTCCGGGTTGGGGCATACGCTCCAGTGGGAGCAGTCGTCGCTGGTGGCATAGGGTGGACGGAAGCTAGGTGAAACTAGTTCGTCCCTGCAAAAGTGAGAAGCAGCAGTCAGCTTTGCGTGTAGGGAAGAGAGAGAGACAGAGAAAGAGTATCTTACCAGGAAATCTCCGTCCGACGTGGTGGAGTGTGTAGAGGAGGTGTACTGTGGAAAGCAACAGCCGTAAACACTGAGAAATGGCATTTCGTGGGCTTTGTTCGCGCAAGTTCATGATTCCCCAATAAAAATAAAAGAGGTACAGCACTTCGGATGTTTTTAGACACTGTGTTAAGATTGTAATGGGACATACGAACACTAGTAAACGGTAGTGAAAAACAGTCTTTTTCCCGTTATCAAGAAGCTGCAGGGCTTGCAATTAGGAAAGTATGGCTGACTGCTCAACCCTCGTAAGATAAATGCATAAGTGCATAATACCGCGCAGCCTAAGTGTGTCTTGAGTTTCCGGATTTCTGGATTCGTAAGATTTTTAATTTGTTTCCCTAAGTACTCGCAGTAACTTTCAGAAAAACTGAACGCTCTCTTAATTTCTTTCATTTAATTTCCTTCAAGCACGGTTCACGGTTCATGGTTGCTAACCGACTGAATTTCCGCTCTATATAAAGATTATTGGGAAACAAAAACTTTTTCGTCTGTGTACTGTAAAGAGCAACGAGCGTGTAAAGAGTGTGTAAAGAGCGTAGCTGAAATCAGACGAACCAGGCGACGTAACGTATGCACCAGATACAGTACAATTCTTTTTGGAATAAATACGTAATAAAAATTAAGAGATGTAAAATGTTGAAAAACGAACTGCCCCAGCAGAAATGGCTCGTTATGCGCCGCCTTCAGAATAAGGTTCACTGCAGAAAATTGCTCAGGTGTTGATCAATTCAAACTTTTATATTTTTCCACTCACTAGAACTAAAAAAAACAGAAAAATCTGTTACTATTGTTAACGGTAATGTCACTATAGATACTTCACCATCTAAGATCAGTCATTTCCAACACTTTCAAGTCAATTTTAGAAATCTGCAAAACGTTATGTGAAGAACCGATAACCGGGTGGAATTCTACTCCACTACTCCATGTACTGATTTTTGTAAGACAAAAACTTGTCTAATAAGTGTAACCGGTAAAATGTAGTTAAAGCGCAAAGAATTGGAGACGTTGAAATGTATGAATCTAGAGAAAGAGATATGCAGTACTAGTTACAAAGATTATGCCATTTGAAGAAGGGCAGAGCTTCGATTTTTGCACGCATAGAAGTGGCCTTTAGTAGCCGAGCTTCGGCGCTTACCTCGCAACAGCATGGTTCTGCATGTTAACCGATGGCCGAGCTTCTTTCTTTAATCGTCCATTCGTTTCGTAATCGTCCCGCTTAAAATGCTTCCCACACACAAACCCCGTAACAGAAATCTTCGTATTTCTCCCACACGCCCTTATGTACTCTTTTCTCGATCTCGGATCCATAGGCAAGCAATGGTATCTCATTCCGGGTGGCCGCGGCAGCTTCAGCTCCGTATGACAACCCGGTACCAAACACATTCTCTGCGACGTTTCAGTAACGTGTTTTTTTGTTGCTTGTTGCTTGAGTGTTTTGTGTTTCTGCACTCCTTCTGTTCTGATGGGCTGTGGCAAAGGTTCTGGCAGGGTAACCGTCTTTCTAGCCATCCGTTTTCTGAAAACTTTCACGGTATTCGCTTCGGGCGATGTCGCAACAGGTTCTTTGAATGGTGGATCCCTTCCCGCTTCTTTGGCTGCATCCGTTCGTATCAGTTTAACGGTATTCAACAAGTTTTGCACAGTTGTCGGTTCAGCGGTACCGGCTCCACGTCGACTGCGTACTTTCCTGATAGTCGGCTTGCTAGTACCGCTTTTAACCACTACGTATTGTTTATCAGGTTGCTTGTCCGATAACTTGGCCACTGCAATGCGCGGCTGCATGTCGAACTCTTGCGTTTGCGACGCAGTACTCTTGTACTCTGCTTTGCTTGCATTCTGGGATGCCACATACACGTCATGGTTTTCATAATTCATTGTACTCTCGGTGACCCGATCTGACTGAACTGGATTTAAAGTGGTGTTTTCCTCGCCCGTCTGCGTAGTCTTGTGTACAAAGCGTTTCCTAATGACGCGTGCTGCTGGACTAACCGGTGAGATTGATTTCCGTTTGAAGGATGTGGATTTCGGTGGTGATGCCATGTTCTCTGCTGCGCACGGACACAGCGTCTGGGCTCGCCCACTTCGAACGATGAACCTGGTAAAATACATAAGGCTTCAGCATAGCGGCCGCTGTTACGTGCCAAGTCAACCTTACATTTTTGCTCTTTTCACCGGCTTCGTTGATGAAGTACCGTTGCTCAGACCAGGTGATAGAGAAGGAGGAATGCGATGTTCGGGTGTCGCTTCCATTGGCAAAGAAGAACGTCAAAATTGTCTAAAGACTTTAGACGCCGCGATACTGATGACCGTATCACTGTGTAGGCGACTGCGGCAGTTAATTATACAGGCGGAAAGTTCTAAGAAAAAGGGAATGTAACTAAAAGATACAAGTGGCTATGGTTGTCAGGGCACCTTCCGTCGAAAGAAAACCTTGAGTTTTAAGTTTTCACGATAAAACACGGAAGCCGGCGGATGTTGTACTGAACGATGTTTTTTCCCGCAAGTCGGGTTTGTTGCCATGGGATGAAATGTAGCCATATAAAACCAACAGCACGTGTGCAAAGCGTTAGAATTCGCCGTCTGGGGCGACATCTCTAGAAAACATACAACAAAAATTCGTTAAATTTGTTAGCACAGCTAGTCACTTTTATTCTCGAATTGCAGCATCTGAATTTTTGTTGTATGAAGCAGCCTTAAGAACACAACCATACTTAATGAATCTGATGATGATGCGTTTTGTAAACCTAGTTTGATAGTTTTGTCTTTGATCCACAGCCTGAGCCCTATGACAAAGGTCACGCACCAGACAACAGACTGAAAAGAAATATTTCATTGCATGTCTTCTGCAATTAAATCTTTGAGAAATATCCGTGGTAACCGATATTTCCCGAAGCAAGCCACAGTATTCACAGCCTGTTCAGTCTCCGTTTCTATATCAACAGCAACAACAACAACAGCCTGTACAGTACAAGCCAGTACAACAATTCAGTACAACAGCCAAGGTTTCCTCACAATGACAACGAAGACAATGACAACGGAGATTTTTTTGAGTATTTTCAAACTCTAAAACTTGTACATCTAACAGTACAGCAAATTCAAAATGCGTGCGAAAGACAAGCATCCCTCAAAGAACAAGAACGTCCGTGCTGCAACTGAGAAAACGGCCGATGGTGCGTCACCGAAATCCGTATCTCACAATCAAAAACATACTCCTCCAGGTTAAGCCGAGGATGTCATTACTTTAGTTCTGCACAACGACGACAACCTTGTCCTAAGGGAAGCTAGGTAAGGATGCGTAACTCAACCTTCGCTGTCGTCTAGCAGAGGTCACGCTAACTTTTGGTACTTCCGTTGGCGAACAACCCGCGTCTGATAAAACCATCATGGATCTGATCATGGATGAAATGCAACGGAACTCAGACGACCCACTCGGTGTACGCGGCTTAAGGTTGTGCATAGATTAGAACCGTTCTATAAGGTTGGTCGTCAAAGGTCACTCGCTTTTAAGTAATTTAACGAAACGACTGTTTTGACACAGTACATTCGGAAACAGACTCTGGAGAAAGCTTAACTCGCTGCCAGATCGACGAATGCCTGCTTAGTAGATTCATCTGTACAACAGTGCATTCGCGCAAAGACCTTGTTTCTAAAGAACTGAGAATTCAGACTTAGTGATCAAACTGGTACCATAAGCATTCATGCCAATGGCAATCGTTAGTTCTCTTTTTTCATTAACTGATTTATTCATCCTTGGTCTTTTAATATATTCACCCTCATACACAGAGACTACAAACAAACAAGTCGTTATGATAGTTAGTTCTGTTTGCAGTTATGATAATAACACGATTTCTTAGTGTTTTTAGACGGGGTCGTTTTCTCGATGTACTGTGTTCGAGTTGACAACTACAGTCTACAAGCACTGTACCTGCACAGTCTGGACAGACTGCACTTACAATATGCGTGCGTGTTTGGTAGCCTCAAGCAGAAGAGCCAGGACCTGGTAGTGTGGCAATGCCTCCAGTACCCACTACACAGTTTGGAAAGGCCTCACACATCTGAAGATTACAAAGCAATTCGCGAGTTGGTAGTCACCCTGCCCAAGTTCCGGTTTGGTTATTTTCACAGCTAAACGGTTTGTAGTTTTTTTGTGAAACTGAATGCTTTGCCTTGTTGGATGACGGCACCAATTCTCATCACGCTATCGTTTTGGATCCGTGTTGCCAGGTGATTCGAAGTGAACTGAAACGCAGTTAGACTTTTCGCAGACATCATCGTTCTTCGGGATAGTCCACGAAATACATAACAAGATGCTCGGTAAAATACCGAGACGATCTAGCTGTTTCAGATAACGGGGTTTTAATTTCTTTTCGGATGTACATATCTTCGTGTTACAATATTCAGCATTACTCACTTAGACCTAGTGAGAATCAAACAAAACCAGAAACACAACTTCCATTTCTTTGGTTGAACTAACCGTAACCAAAACACAAATGCCGTTTCCTCGCTGCACTTCTATACTTATGCGCTGTTGTCGGAGAAACTCCATCGATCGCGGATTTCGTTATTCTTGCGTATTCTGCGTCCGATTTCCTTCAGGATCACCGTCGCTCTAAGGCCCCAACTTCCCATCGTCTCAATCCAATCGGCTGTACGCAGCATCGGTCGGTCAAAGCGCTGTAGGAGTTCCCTTTTCTCGCTCGCGCTGATCCGTGGCTGCTCCACAGGTTGTGCTAGTGCGGGCGACATAGGAGTGAGCACATGTATCTGCGACCGTGACCTCCCAGAAAAGAGGTTTGCCAGCTTTCCAGGGCATGAGCGTCAGACCATCCGGCCGTTTGCCGTCTCATCAATCCAAACCAGGTGGTTCACGTACTGCAGGAGCCCTGGCCGAGATAAGTGCGAGTCGAATAACATTATTCAGTGCAGAATGTTTGGGTGTCGACCTTTGATTTCGTTTGCAGACCAAACCGTGATGACCGTAGAAGTCGACCGGTGACTTACATACTCACAAATGCGCTTTGCAGACTTCTACTCCTAACCGAAGTGCGACTGCAACCCGCAAATGGGAATCCTCTAAAAAATTTCCAAAAGCAGCGACGGGTTACGCGGACAACCAGGCTCGAGACTCAGGTGAGGATGTCGCCAACAGACGAGAAGAAACAATCACGTCGGCAGCTTCATCATTCTGGTCAGGGCTTTAGTGAGCTGCACAGTACTCCACGCCGCTTAAATTGGCGGCGTTCCGGTGGAGGACGTTCCCTACCGGTCCGGTTGGACCATTCGTTTACCAGGTCAGCTGTTAATCCCGCCATCCCAAACTTCGTGACGATGAATGTAAGCATCTGGAAACAGGCGTCACTACCGTAGAAACCAGGCGGACTTGGCTTAATCAGCGCGTGTGATATCGCATTGCCGGCCTACATTGCCTAATTGGCTGCAGCGTCGGAGACCATATTAGCGATAATTAATGGTATGAATATCTTTTTGAATATTGAATGAATATGAATATCATATGAATGGTATGAACATTCTCCGGATTAAGGAAATGAACCTGTTTAAGCTTTCTGTCGTGTTTCCAATATTCTGAAGTCCTCCGGAGGTCTTCGGGATAGCTAAGCAGTTCCTGAGTAAAAGCTATCTCTGATGTGCTGGCAGAATATCCAGGCGGCTTATCATGGTCTCCAGGACTTCCAGTTTCTCTAGAATCGAACGAACAATCCCTCTCGGAAGCACAGGTGAGCCCAGTAACCTTCACTTGCTCAGCTACTATTCTGCATCTCAGATGCGTTCTTGACGCATTCCCGGATGTTCAGCTGGTCCCAAACGTCCATTCGATCTTCGTTGGTTTCGCCAAATGCGAAGACTTTTCATTTTTTCATATTTATCTCCAGACCGACCTCGGCGGCGCAAACTTGGAGCCTTTGTAACACATCAGTTATCTGCGCAACATCTCCCCCCTCAAATGCCGCGTCATCTAAATACATACCAAATTCTTAATTCGGCGCGGACAGCCTAAGACAGTTTGGTTGTCTGCACAGAAAACAGCGGCGGTCCCAATGGGTCTCCTTGTTGGATCCCACCGGCCGGGAAGTCGTTTCTTCTACACAGAATAACGGGCTCGGCGAACCGTATGCAAAGCAGACAAACCGATAATATCCCGGTACGGTGTCAAACACAGCATCTAGCACGTGGTCTCTGCGTACACAATTGAAAGCGTTCTTAAAATAGATCTTGAGGAACAGTCTCACATCTGGCTGTGAGATATACCCAGGCTGTGTGCGCGCTGATTTCGGAGCCAGATCGCGTGTGAAAGCCGTACTGAACTGGTCGGAACACTTCGCCAAGACGATCTCGGAGACGCAGACAAATCGCGCGCGCAACTAGCCGTCGTAGCGTGCATCCAGGCGCAAATGGGCGTATTCCGTCCCAGGGCTTCGTAAACGGCACAATGTTTGCTGCCTTTATTATCCCATTTAGTGGACTGGTAGGTGACCTTGATATACGCATCGTCCAGTTTTTTGACACGCACCCCGGACGATAGCTTGGCTGGGTCTCTCCTGGCGTTAAGCACTGACCTGATTCTTGAAGGCTCGCAGCTCCAAGCTCCTCCGTCTGCCTTGTGACAGTTGTCTCGGTCAAGTATATGTAGCTCTTGAGTAGAGATTTCCGTGAAATCCATTCTATCTGGTCTGGCTTGAATCTGATAAGATTCTGTGCATTCTTCTCTTTCGTCGAGGTTCTATCCGTGGTCATATCTCATCCTTCACGCCGAATGTTGTGTCTGTCTCTATTACCAAATGTAATGTAAACAGTAAGTACAATGATAGTAGAATTATTACAACTGGCTGGTACCAGCTCTGATCGGCTGAATGGATGCAAAGCAAGAGAGAATCGCTGATCTTCATCTCATGACCTTTTACATGGCAACAGCCAGTACACTACATGCAAAGACTATTAGATTTCGGAGCACAGTCCACAGCAACAGTAGCGAGAAACAGCGGGCGGCTCATCAGTCGATTCTGTCAGGAAACATGATGCCAGGAGAATCTAGGCTACCGCGAGCATTACCTGTTTTACTTTTTTTCCCGAATCAGTTGCATTCGCTCGGTTAAATACTCCTAACCACCTTCCGACCAAGGATTTCGACGGCACTTCGTACGCAAGGAAATTTTGGTTTTACTCAGGAGACACATCAATAAAAACAAACACGCTTTCTACAAAGATAATCCGAGCGCGTACGCAAATGAAACTCTAGGGAATCCCGTTTAAAAATCTGACAGTTTCTGTTTGCTAGTTGGTAGTCGTGTCAGAAGCACCAGTCGAAAATTTTGTGGAATGTTTGGATTATCTGGATGACTGGATCCGGACGCTTTGCTGGCTCTCCATGTTATCAAGGCAATGATTGACTACAGCTCACGCGAAAATTGTTGATAAAAGGTCAGCAAGGATCTTCTGCGAACAGGAAACCAAGCGAATTCGAGAGTTTGCTATCCGCAGTTATTTCCCATATCTCCTCATGTACTGTACAAACATGTTTTCACTCCAACGGTGAGGATGCGTCATTGTAAATCCTGTTTGTTGTTACCGTGGTAGGTACAATGTCGTCACACATAAAACATAAGCAGAGCTCGACGACCTGCTTATGTACAGAGTTCCTGCAGATTAACCTCAGCGGTACAACTCGTATAATATCATAAACGGTCAAGCGGTTCATATAAGACACCACTTCAGTATGCATTTCTGGCCATATTAACGTTCTCGAACATCGTCTTGAACCAAGCGGCGTGTCAGCGCTTTGATCCGCTCACGCGCTAGAACGCCGTAATCCAGCGTTGCGTGTTGTTCACGGGACAAGAAATTGTAAAAAATGCTGCAGATACAAAAAGATGAAAAATGCACATAATCGGAAAGGTTCATGCTCTGTTATAGAAATCCGTTTTGTGTGAGAGAATCTTAAGCTTAGACGTCTGCACATTGTAAGATTCTGGAGAGATATATACAGTACTGTACTTCGTCGCTATCTTTAGGAAATGTCGGGAATGTGACAAATACTGTATGTGCAGGTGGTTATCGATTTAGCGATTGGTAATCAGCGGCCGGAGCAACCCGCCCAGTCCACGGAGCTCGACTTGTGCCATCGCACTGATCCAGACTAACGCTACATATGATTGTACTTTTTAGGTAACTTTACTATAACGAACCCAACAACCCAAGAACCAATCACATTAGAGGAGATATTACGAGAAACCATTATGGAGGACGAAGGCCGACCTATTCCACCAACAACCGCTCCGATCACACCAGTAAACGACCAACCCAAACTGAGCCAGAGACGACCGCTCCTCAACTGACCGGTGAACAACGTTTTGTAGCGTTTTTTTTGCGGTTTCCCTAACGATCCTAACGAGCAACCATTGCAAATTTTGCGGATGCACAAGTTTTCCAGACAGCACAGATGACGGAACTTGTCAATATCATTACTGCCCGCGTTGACGTTGAGCTGAAGTACGGTGACGTACCGATGTGAACGACTTGATTCCAAGCTGCAGCAAGTGGACGAGGCTGCGCCCATCGGGAGAGCGCTCCGCCGGAACCAGACACGAACGAGGGCAAACAAACCACCGCGAAATCAGTAACAGCAAGAACTTACTATATCTAAAAGGACGCGACACAATGACGTTGCCATTTCATTGCAAAACCTGCAGAAAGCCGTCGTCACCGATGAGAAATCCTCAGGTTCCGCAGCTGTTCCAGTCAGCGATGGTCGTTTAGTTCTTCAACCCAATGGGTTTCGAGCGGCCACGCAGACGCCTGCCAAAAGTCCCATGATAAAACGACACAGAAACACTCCATTTGTTCTACAGTTTCGTCAACCCCCGAGATGAAAGTATCTCCTCCCTGTTTCGATAGTCCCGTGAGTGGCTGTTCGCCCCCAAGGGGGTTCAGTAACCTGTCTCATTTACGTAGTTGTTAAATTTTCGCTTCCTGTCATTTTTGTAGTGGCATTTGCCCAATAAAGCTCTGAAAGGACTGTTATCTGATTGCGCAATCACGCATGACGTCAGCGGTTGGCGATGCAGCTAAATCGGCGCCCGTAGACTTCTATGTTGTGGGCGATTTCTGGAACATGATTGCATTTCCCTTGAAAGGGGCAAGCTATAGCTCAAAAGATTTTAGAACAAAATTTAGTTTAGGGTCTAGACTTATTACGAAAGCCGCATCAGAAAACAAAAGCCTGCGCAAGAGACACTACTGGAAAATTCAAACATTAAAGATACATCCAAAATCAGTCTCCTACGTTTTAGAACGCGTTGGCATCGTACTAAGGACACAGGCTGCATTGCCTTTAACAACAGCCAGACTAATCCGCTGCTTAATAAATGCAGTAGACCTGGCTTCACCAGTAGCATCTCGAATTTTTCTCCCAACAAACTGAACAAATTCAACAAAAGCAGTGCCCAAAGTGCCTAACGTTTCAACAGCCAAGGGGTAAAACAAATATCCGCGGTCCTCCAGGAATGAATAGTGGATCCGTTTGCGGTTTTCGGCTAACTGAACGGCATGCCCAGCCTGTCTGGCACTGCCGTTTATGTAAGAATCGCAACCGTATTCCAACACGTGGCATCCCAGGTCTAGACTCAGCTTTTAACTCACTAACTCGAAAGGAAAGAGTTTTGATAGCTTTTAGTTAACACAGAAGTCTACGAGAGCGTTGCCAACGCTCTCGTAGACTTCCATGCTAACTGGAAACGATCACAACTCTTCTCTTTCGAACCAACAACTCAAAATTGTAACTGGGACTACTAACCAAATTTTTTTCTCAATCTTTTCAGCTGTAGTGTGTCACTTCTAGGGGAAATGGAACCAAGTTACAGAAATTTCCCTCAACATAGAAGTCTACGGGCGCATATTTAGCTGTAGCGCCAACCTCTGACGTCACACACTCGCATAACTCTCCTTGTAGTATAGTAAGTTCTTGGTAATAGGTACATTGCCACATATATTGAGCCGGTTTTGAGTGACAAGAATGATGTTGGTGTTTTCGGTTTGAGTTTTGACCAGTAATATATTCTGTACTCAGGTAACTTTTAGCGCAAGCACTGTTCTGTCCCTTTGCAATTAAAGCCACGTTTCTAGTACCTCGAAAACACCCTTTAATATCGGGGAGCTGTGTACAGCAAAAAGTGTTTACTGAGCCGTCCGATGTGTCGGTGGTATATGACGGTAGATTTGATCTACATAATTATACACTGAGCTCGCTCCGTCAGTGAAGACTAGCAAAGGTCTCTGTTCGTTCTCCCTCATTCAAGCGAGCGACATCATGGTACCCAAGGACCCGCTTTTGCCGTAACGTACCCACCATTAACCTCTTGCCGTAACAGAAGACCACCGTCAGAAGAACCAACGCTCGTTTCGCTCGCTTGATTAAATCTCACAACCGGTAAGCGAGAGCTGCTTGCAGCACACAGTCTGTGTGCAGCTAGCCTGTATCTGGGCCGTCTCGCTCACTACACTACACACAGTGGCGCTAAAGAACTGCACAACAATCGCTCATATAGATCGACCGCCTTTTTTGTCGTAGTTTACGGCAATTGTTTGCCTAGATGTGGGTAAACGTATCCTCTGGACGTTGAACCAACAGTTTGACTACCGGGACGGACAAACAGCATCTACTCACATCGCCCTGAAAATCGGGTTTCATTTGTCGCCATTACGCCATTACGCCAAAGTCGCCATTACGCGTATGCTAATTCGTTCAATGTACAGTGTATTACCGTACTCGTGGGGTTTTCTTGAACATATGATAGTCATTGCGAAACGACACTTACGATGGATTTCAAACTGCGGCGGTGCCTGTTTATCATTTATTCTGGTAATCAAACTGTTTTGCATCAAAAAAACGTTTTCCGCATTGAATGCTTTACGTAATGAGATGGCAAGGCTGTAATTTTGCTCAGAATGCCGGTTACCGTGCTTTTTGTTAGCAATGCTGAGCCGTTTCTACAATTATGGGCGCATAACCTTGCAAATGAAGCACATCTGACAACAGATTAGATAAACGATAACATGAAACCATCGCATCGAGTCTCTGCGCGCTATCATACAACGATGAATTAGCTGCATGTTTGTTTTAATTAGTAGCAGTGCATTGGTTCCTTCTTGTTGCTGTCTCCCAAGCACAACCCTACCGCCAACCCGCACCGACGCAATACCAGGCTCCCGGCGGCAACAACCGAAATCCACCAACAAGCGGCTATTCAAGTCCATCAAACATTTCGCGACGAAGCGTCGCGTACACCGATGATACTCGCTACCACAGCCACAGTCTCCCGCCTTATAACGGTAGCTACGAAGGCCGCAGTAACCCTGTCGAGTACCGGGACGCTACCGAAAGAATCCCTACGACAGCCGATATTTCGAGCGAGATATTAATGTTGACGGACGTAATGTTTTGCGTTTCCACAAACTCAACGAATGGCGCAGCCGAAGTCTTGGGCGCAGTGATTACGATGCCGATCGCAGCAATCGCTCCACAAATACCCGAGATTTTGCACGAAGCAACCGTTTCAGCGGGCGCTCGGGGAATCATTGGAGTGGATCGAGGAGCTATGAGGGTCAGTTTAACAGGTTGGTTGCTCATGAAAAACGTGGTTTGTACCATTCCTTTAATGTCGTTAGTAACTAAAGCGGAAGATTTTTGTCTTACAGGGGACAGAACTTGGGAAGAGCTCAATGTGAGCCGGTTCCCAGTTTCATTTCTGGAGTAAAAATTGACCCCGCGAAGGTGCGTTATATTTGTTATTATTCCCTGAAATTTGTATATTTCAGTGTTTTATTTCGTGGTGGCGTACTGATATCTGCATAACTAAAAAATTAATAAGAAACGTATTCCAATCAGGACGTAACGTGTCATTTGAAAACTCTTCACATGTTTGTTAGCTTCTTTCTTATGCAAATGGTCTGATACCAGAGCCTAGTTACGGTCATCATCATCATCATCACGACATGGAACAGTGCTCGTAATTAATGATTTCCAAACTTAAACTTTGAAACAAAAAAACAAGCCGGTCGGCCTTCCCTGGTTTTCAGAAACAACTTTTTGCTGATAGTTCTATGTTCCAATAGTTTATCGTAATTGCAGCTCGTGGGGGGCGGCAACACGAACAGGCGGGGAAGTATCATCGGGTTGACGGGCACCTGGTTTCCATACAAAGTATTCACAGGCTGGCCACTGGATGGCAAGTCCATTTTCGCTAACGCTATTACGCGACTAACAGTTCTGGATGATAAACGTATTATGCCTGGAACAAGTTTTCCAGCCATTACTGTAATGCAGGAAGCGTATCAAAGGATTGTACCTGAAGGAACACTGCTGGCGACAGACTGTGTGGCGGCTTTCAGTGTCGACAATATTGGAGAGAACGGGGTCATCGCCTCGCTGGTAGTCCGTACGACCGAGTCGGATCCTCCAACCACCGTATACAGTAGGTGTATTTCACTGTAGCTTTGCTGAGCGAAATAGCAAGAAAAATGCCGCACATTTGAAAATTACGACAGTGTGATAGACGTACACGACACCGGACGTGACCTGTAAAGCGCGTTTAGTGGTTTACATTCTGGAAGTTAAACTACGTTGTTTAGATTTCTCCGCTACTTCCCAAACCATCCTCGCCGTGGATTATGATGTGTTTCAGCTGTGGTACCAGTGCTCAGACCGCAACACTGATACCGAATCCACGTGCGAGGATCTTTCATTCCTCATCTCCATCCGTGTTCCTACCAGCCATCTTTCGCTACGCCGGGCTGCGTATGTCGAGCGCAAAGTCAATCAAGCTCTCGCCACATATTGCATAACCCTGGCACATTTCGATACATTCCCTACTGATCGCGACGCGTCGCCTTGCCAAATGGTTGAGCCACCCTGCTGCTTTGACACTCTAAAACAGGCCTATTCCGCGTGCTCTGCAGATACGGATTGTTTCTGGAGCGCGAAACTTGATTATCCTGATGCAGCGGGAAAGTGGTGTGTTTCTAACGTGACCAGGTACGGTAGCTTTGCTATATCGTAATACGAGGAATTCTAAATTTTAATATTTTTCCCGCTGTACAAATCGTACGTGTTACACTGTTTAGCATTATACAATCACATATTGAAAAATAAAAACACATCTTCCATTTCTTTGGATGAATCAACAGTACCCATAACACAAATAGCGTTTCCTCGCTGTATTTCTATACTAATTCGCTGACGGAGAAACTCCATTGATCGGCGATTTCCGTTATTCTCACGTATTCGGCGCCCTACTTTCTTCAAAAACACAGCAGCTCTGGGACCCCAACTCCCCATCGTCTCGAATCCAATCGGCTGGACACAGTATCGATCGCTCAGGGCGGCGTAACGAGTTTCCTTCTGTCTTTCTCGTTGGTCCGCAGCTGCTCCACATGTTGTGGTAGTGCGGGCGATGTAGGAGTCAGCACAAGTGTCTGCAACAGTGACGTCCCAGACAAGCGGTTTTCCGGCCTTCCATGGCGTGAGCGTCATATTCTCCGGACGTTTCCCATCCCCTCTGTCCAGACCCGGCGGTTCACGTACTGCCGGAACACTTGCCGAAATCAGCGCTCGACGTATGACCTCGTTCAATGCGGAATGCCTTTGGTGTCGACCTTTACTGCGCTTGCACACTAAACCATGGTGACCGTAAACGTCCACTTGCGATTTACACACACATCGATGTCCCTTGCATACTTCTGCACCTA
The DNA here is from genome assembly GCA_034698045.1 of Paramacrobiotus richtersi. NCBI lineage: Eukaryota > Metazoa > Tardigrada > Eutardigrada > Parachela > Macrobiotidae > Paramacrobiotus > Paramacrobiotus richtersi. The sequence goes on from JAQGAU010000516.1 coordinate 14,789, forward strand.
AGCGAAGAGCCACTGCGATCCGCAAGTGTGAGTCTTCCAACAAATTACCAAAGGTGGCGACAGGCAGGGCAGACAACCAGGCTCGGGCTTCAGGTGAGGATGCCGCCAACAGACGAGAAGAATACGAGGAATATGTATAGCACGCTGACAAAGGTGTGGCAGAACGCTTGCATGCACTGGTGCGCACGCCGAAATCAGTTAAGCAACGTTGCTTGTCGAACTCCATAGGCAAACGACAACGACGCAACGACCCATGACGACAACAGTGGCTCACAAAAGAAAGAAACGGAAAAGGACCACCCTGGCTCCCACGAAGACAACCTTATCTGGAACGGCAGACTGTAAGGCGCGCCCAGAGCCGTCTCCATGTAATCTGAACTTACCAGTAGGAGTCACAGGTTCGTGAGTACTTTCGTTTCTTTTGTCGAGAGTTAATAAAAAAAACTGTGTAACGCTTCCAGTCACATTTTAAAATTCCAGCTCCTAAGAAAACCAATAAATTAGACGCATCATAATTCTTCACGAGCCTAGCGGAGAAAAATTATGGATGGGTTCTCTAAGAAAAACCTGGCCATTGGTCCAGGAAGTTCACAAAGTGATAGAAAAGAAACTTATATAATGAAATGTTCATAATTTCCGCCCGAGAACACCATGCTGCTGTCCCATAGTTATAAAAAAGATCGCGGAACACGCGCAGAATATGGATAGAATACAACGGGAATACGGAGGATACGTACGGCAGACCACAATCTGTTATTGGTAAATGTCGCGCGACAAGGGCATCCGTACGTATTCTCCATACTCTGTCCGTATTCTGCCAGTATTCCGCGTGTATTCTACAGTGTAAACGGAATAAACCAAGGATAACTAAGAATACTAGGAGAATACAGGCGCAATCAGCATAATATGGGGAATACGGCGTAACAAAGCGGAAAACCTAAAGAATACTGATGGGTCGGGGTAGAATACAAGGAATACAATGTCGAAAAAACGCGCCCAAAAAAACCTGTGGTGTACGGATCTAGTCATAGGTGAAAAAACGGACCACAGCACCACGATGTCCGCCTACTACTATACTAGAGCATGCGCAGGGGTGACACAAATGCTCATGCCATAAGTGTAAGCACCAGAGCTGATTTTCTCTGCCAAGTACAGTATGCTGAATGAGTAACCGAGCAGAAAAAAATTTCTGCAAAGAAAGTCGTGACGTTATTGCTATCTGCTCCTTAATGATTTAAGCATTTCTGTTCCTATGTTTTAATTCCTCTTCTTACTTTCTGTCGCGATTATTTTAACGATTCCTCAAAACTGTGTTTGTGGCATTTTCCTCACCCAGTTCATACCACAAAAATCTGCAAAGAAACACCGAATCAACTTACGTCACTGATGGCGCAGTCTGGGCCACCCACTATAATACCCTTAAACCGCCTGAACGAACCAACTCCAGAAATTATCAAAAGACGGTCAAAGATAACGACATCCCATGGGTTCATCTAATGTCCATGTTTTGTATTCCAGCTACGTCGATGTGCCCATCTGCCACTTATACCTTCAACAAAGACGACCAACAAACATACTATGTTAAAGCGAGTGACGTGGCTGCTGGCGGTCACTGCTTTTTTGACTTATTCGCAGCTATTGGAAGCTCAGTAATGGGCTACAGTGTCTCCTTCGAGTCCTTTCAAATCATCGTGGTAAGTGCACTCAAACTTATTAAGGTTTCCTGGCTATCTGTCAACCAAAGTTCTTCTTGCGTTACAGCCACAGGGGGACACCTCGTGTGGCACCGGGGATTTAACTGGGGAACGCTTGCTCCTGGAACCGATGTCATCCTCAATTAAAACTGCATTTTGCAATGAAAACTGCCCCTCTCCGAATCCAATTTCTATTGTTGATCGTGAAGCAACGGTACAGCCGTACTTTCCGTATAATAATGTCAAACATACACCTGTGCGGTGACGTACCAGGAAATCTGAGCTCCTGGTTATCTGACATGAGAAGATATTTTGTTTTACTCTTCTACAGTTCACATATTTTCGGTCCCCAAACGCTCCCAAATACTGCGAAGATTTCTATCTGGTTCGGCTTACGGTCACGGCCGTGAGTGTTAGTTGGTGAGTACCTTACTTTTTTCTTCATAAACCAAATTTGACTTTTCGCTGGTGCCCAGTAAGGATGTGGGTGTTCTGACGGGCCCACCTAACTGTAAATGCATACGGTTTTCTTGGTGATGGACGGGCATTTAGATCTTTCTCGTCGCACAGACCGCATTCACTTTCAGCTGCGCTACAGTGACGGCGTGTCGTTACGCCATGTCACAGCGTGACGTAATACGGTGCACGGGCGTCGTAATGCATGCGTTCGGCCTTGAATATGTTCAGTTACGATTTGCTGTAGCTGCACTCTCCTCTGTCATCAGACAATTCCATCTTTATCCGTCGTGAATGTGTCAGAATGTCATGACAATCTGTCAGAGTTCTGAGTTTGGTAATTGGTTGTTGTTAGCGAAGAACTGAGACTGGGCATTGCAATCTGTGGTTTCTTGTAGGATTTGGTGAGAGCTTTCAATAGACAGCAAACGAACATTCAACATTGGTCATGGTGTTTTGGTTAGCATTGTGCGCTAGCGGGTTTGGTTATCATAAAGTGCTACTTGTGGTACAGGATGATCACGTTTCTATCCAAATAGAGAAGGGTCCAGAGAAAGTCTAGCTCCCGAAGACTGTCAGCTGGTCGTGTGTGGTCGAGAACGCTTATTATTACAGCTGAGTTTTGGGGACAAGCAGACGACTTTTTGATCCAATATAAACGCTAGAAGCCGTTGCAACGAGTAGCAGATCCATCATAAAATAATTCCGGAATCTCAGCCTACGTGTATTACGCACTGGTGGGTGAGAACAAACCGCATGTTTTGACAATGATCTGTAATAATCTTACGCTGTGTATGACCTACGCAGCTGGTGATAAATGTTCAGATACGCTTGCAATGAAACGCCAGTGCGTAATTATTTAAAAAACCGTCAAGCAGAGGCGATTGTTAGGAGACAATCAAGCTCGGGATATTCACTTACAAAAACCCTTCAGCACTCTACTCATCCTTTGAGGCAAGGAACACAGCAGCCGTCTATAGCCTGAAAAGAAGTTATCGCATATGGTTAAGATACAATGTTTCTACATATTACTGACAGGAAACATATTAATTTTCTTTTCAGACATTGAAGTTCCAGTAAGGACATTTATATATCGACTTGTGAATAAGCCACCTGAAGTTGGACAATTCCGAGAATACGAGACACCAAAATCATTCTGTGAAGAGAAAATGTTTTCAGTTTTATTCAATTCTGATTTGCTTCGTGTTGCAGTTTTAAGAACAAAATTCCTCTCCGCAATTACATAGAAAACTAATTCAAAGAAAGTTTCAATCTCAATTGTGAGCACATAACATTTAAACACTTTTCTCGTTTCCTTGATCCTGTGGTACAGTGTGTTGAAATTCCATAACATTCACCGTAGTGTACCGGCTCTTTACTTGAGCGCAATTTTACTGCTTTCAGTCTGTTGAAATGCGGTCACATTGCGGTGGCTGTGCTATCGATCTAGTTAGACAGTTTGATCGGTCAACAAAGTTGTCTTGCTGCTTCAGTAAAAGATGATGTCGCTGTTTTGTAGTTTTGATTCTCAGTAACACGATTAATCGGCGTGGTTAGTTGGGAAGTTTAATTTTTAAATGTAATGCGTCAGGCAAGCAGATGTTCGTGCAAAAGAAGAATTTTGCAGTTTTAGCACATTTTTTTCAGGATATTACGAAAGAGCTCGCTAGCGTGAAATACCATTTGTGCCATCCCTGGAAACGAGCTCGAAGACACAAAACTGTAAACGAATCTCGATACGGTACGCGGGCGTGGCTAAACGAAAGTTACGGCGCCGTAACCACCTCATGAGGTGGCTTCGCGAACCGTATCTTCGTTTAGCCACGCCTCCGTACCGTATCGAGATTTGCTTCGAAATCGAGACCCACCCTAAAGCAACCGGCAAATTTCAGCGTGTTGTAGCTGCTCGATCAACTTCTCTCTCGATGCTGGTTCAGATGGTGCACACAACGGCACATAACGAACTGTACAATGATCGCTCATCGAGATTGACTGCCATTTTTGTCGTAATTTTCGGCGATTGTTTTCCCTAAAACTGGGTCAACGCATCTTCTGAACGGGCACCAACAACCGCGTTAAGTTATCGGGGCGGACAGAAGCAGTAAATCAGATCACATTGAAGACTGGGCTTTCATTCGTTCGCCAAGCATATAGCGAAGTACTGCAAAGCATGCTAATTCGTTCCGGATACTAACACGATTCTTGCGATGGATTTCAGAGTGCGGCGATGTTTGCTCATCAGCAGTTCAGGTAATCAAAAAGTTTTCCGTAAATAAAACTTTTTCCAGATTGAGTGCTTTACGTAATGATCATGAGATGACAACGCTGTTGCTCAGGCTCCTGGTTACCGGGTTTTCGGGAAAGGGCAATACGGTATGCTGACCGGGGTGTGCAGGCGCATAACCTTGCAAATGAGTTAGATAAACCGTAACGCGAAACTTTCGCATCCACTCGGCGCGCTATAACGCGACGATGAATATTTGCTGCATGTTTGTTGCTTTAGCAGCAGTGCACTGGTTCCTTCTTGTTGCCGTCGCCCATGCGCAACCCTACCAACAACCCGCACCGATACAAAACCGCTCCAGTTACCAGACTCCCGGCGGCTACAACCGAAATCCACCAGCAGGCGGCTGTTCAAGTCCATCAAACATTTCACGACGAAACATCGCGTACACCGATGATACTCGCTACCACAGCCACAATCCCCCGCCTTATAACGGTAACTACGAAGGGCGCAGTAATCGTGGTGCGTACTGGGACGCTACCCGAAAGAATCCCTACGACAGCTTCGAGCGAGATATTCATGTTAGCGGACGTAACGTTTCGCGTTTCCACAAACTCAGCGAATGGCGCAGCCGAAGTCTTGGGCGCAATGATTACGATGCCGATCGCAGCAATCGCTCCACAAATACCCGAGATTTTGCACGAAACGACCATTTCAGCGGGCGCTCGGGGAATCATTGGAGTGGATCGAGGAGCTATGGGAGTCAGTTTAACAGGTTAGTTGCTCATGAAAAACGTGGTTGTCACCTTTTTTCTAATGTCGTACACAGAGAGTAACTAAAGCGGAAGATTTTTGTGTCTTACAGGGGACAAAACTTGGGAAGAGCTCAATGTGAGCCGGTTCCCAGTTTCATTTCTGGAATAAAAATTGAACCGGCGAAGGTTAGTTCTATTCGGTATTATTCTCCCGAATTCGTATGCTTCAGTAGTTTAACATAACCGCAGCTCGTGGAGGGCGGCGACACGGATAGGGGGAGAAGTATCATTGGGTTGACCGGCACCTGGTTTCCATACAAAGTATTCACAAGCTGGCCACTGGATGGAAAGTCCATTTTCGCTAACGCTATTACGCGGCTAACAGTTCTGAATGATAAGCGGATTATGCCTGGAACAAGTTTTCCAGCCATTACTGTAATGCAGGAAGTGTATCAAAGGCTTGCGCCAGACGGAACACTGCCGGCGTCAGACTGCGTAGCGGCCTTCAGTGTCGGCCACATTGGAGTGAATGGCGTCATCGCCTTGTTGGTTGTCCGTACGACAGAGTCTGATCCTCTGGACACCACCTACAGTAAGTGTATTACAAGGTAGCTTTACTGAGGGAAATAGCAAGAAAAATATTACCATTCACAGAATACTGGGCATTTTGAAATCATACAGTTTGTTAAACGTACACGAAACCGGATGTGACCTGTACAGTGTTTTTAGTGGTTTCCGTTCTAGAAGCTAGCCTACGCTGTTTAGATTTCTCCGCTACTTCCCAAACCATCCTCGCCTTGGATTACGATGTATTCCAGCTGTCGTATCAGTGCATAGACGGCAACATTGATACCGAATCCGCCTGCGAAAGTCCTTCATTTCTCGTCTCAATTCGCGATCCCCCCAGTCATCTATCGCCGCGCCGGGCTAGCTATATCGATCGCAAAGTCAATCAGGCCCTAGCGAAATATTGCGTAACCTTGGCAGATTTCTATCAGTTCCTCACCGATCCCGACGCGTTGCCTTGCCAGATGGAGGAGCCACCCTGCTGCTTTGACGCTCTAAAACAGGCCCATTCCGCGTGCTCTGCAGATAAGGAATGCATCGGAAACGTGGAACTTGATTATCCTGACGCAACGGGAAAGGGATGTGCTCCCTACGTGACCAGGTACGGTAACATCGCTACATTATACAAGGAGGTGTATATGGATGTAACAGATATTTATTGTGTGACGCAGAATGTTTTGGCGCACAATTTGCCTACACGGCACATACCATCATGCTGGTGTATCAACATATAAATCCTTCATACAATGTCGCAACGCTATAATGCGGCAGCAGCCAGAGTTCGATACCAGTGACCTTTACATAAATGAGCTTTACAATGACGCATGTGTACAGTAAGTTAACCTAACGGACAAAGGCGATAAACCCATCATAAGAGCATGCAGATTAGTAACACTTCGGAGTCTAATGCTAAACTTGCAAGATGATCCCAGCGATGTTCTGCTGTTCAGATCCTGCTCAGATCTTTCCCTTACGATATTCTGTTGTGATTTTCGGTGCACAGTCGTAACGTTGTTGTCATAACATTGCCACAACGACGTTGTCATAACGTCGAAATTTCTACGACGCCACGTCAACGCCCATGACAGCAACCTTTTTCTCCTCTATCATGGTTTGACGGCCCGCGTTTTGGCGTTCGTTGGGTTCGGCTTAGCACAGCTTGTAAGGGGTGCTTCCCGGAGCGCACAAGCCGATTTCAGACTTGACTACTCCAACTTTTAGTCTTCTAAAAAACTTTATTTTTAAGACTAACCTCATCTGCGGAACTCTAGTTCCACATGGCGTAATTTTCACCACAGATGTGGTGTTTCCTCGAAAAATGGTAAATGTGGTGTTTCCGTTTCCGCGGTGGTGGTAAATGTGGTGTTTCCTCGAAAGTTGTGCAACCAAAAATGGAAGGGTGTATTCGCATGAAAACTATCGAAAATGTTTTTGCCCTGTTTTGCTTTTCAAAAACCAGTGAATTTCATGTTGATAATAACAGTTGGAGGCCATAGCATATACGTCTGTATGTTATACTATTGGCGACTGTAAGCTTATGCTTTGAGATTTTGACGACGCGGAACTTGAGTTCCGCAGATAAAATTAGTCTTAAAACTAAAGTATTTTGGAAGACTGAAAGTTGGAGTAGTCAAATCTGAAATCGGGTTGTGTGCTCCGGGAAGCACCCCTGGTTAGCAATATGATTCCATTTCCCGCAGGTGCGACAGGTAGTCTTCTTCACTCTGCAATTCGCCTTCATATGGCCTCTTTCACCGCGTCCGTAAAAGCCCATGGCCCCAGCATTCGGTCCATTCGTTGTTCCGCGGCCCTCGCGGCTACTGTGTGGACCACTGTCCCAATCACCGTGACCTCGACTGCTTCCCCGCTGCTACGTCCTTGCCCAGTTCGGTGACTTCGGTCTCCCATTCGACCACACCCTCTTCGTGCGTCGACTTTGCTACCAGATCCCACAAGTTCTGGGTGACGGTGAGTCGGCTGTTGCGCCAAAGTTTCTACTGCTGTGCCAGCTCCAGAGCTTTCCAGTGTGGTGTGTTCTTTTCCGATCACGCGCATGCGGGTCGTGTCACTTTCCAGTCCATTCAGGACTGTCGCCTTCGAATTTCCCTCAAGGAGATCCATATGGAAACCGTACAGGATGGCTTTTTTGCGTAGTTTATTGGAAAAACGCAAAGGGTCCCCCGGCTCCTGCTTAATGGAAAAGCAGCTCGCCCATTTAGTGAACTCTAGGGACTCTATCTTGTCTTTTTTTCCGTCGAATGGGATTTCTGTCGCCTTATCTGAAAAATTCATTAGGCGATGCTGATTCTCAGTTCTGACTCGGCAGTGATTTAAATTTCGGCTCATCGTCTATATTTTGATAATGGGCACGAAGCCACTTGTTCTCTAATGGCCCATACTAATAATATTAATGATGATTTATTGTCTTTACGCAACGGGACAACGTCCCCTCTTGGCGTCAGACATAATTCGGCATCATTGCAAACAACACACCCGAAGAGCAGACTTCCCACAGTAGTAGAACTCAAACTAAAAATATTAAAACAGCCGAGAGACAGAAATTAGAGCAACAGACAATGATCGAAAACAATTTAGAGGCGAAATAGCCGCAATTGTTGGAATGACGCTGCCGTCACACATCTGAAGACAGCACACTAATCGGAACGGTCAAGCACCGCAGTCAGCAAGGAGTGAAACCGAAAAACCGCACCGGGTGCCCGGCATCATGGTTTAGTACAATACATAAGACAGGACAGCCTCGCACTCGTTTACGGAGTATGGCGTCATCGGCACTTAGAGCGTGGACAACCTCGCACTCTTTTACAGAGTATCGCATCATCGGTACACATAACATGGGACAGCCTCGCACTCCTTTACGGCGTATTGCATCATTGATACATTGATACTACATGGTTTCGGCATGCATTATCGCTACAGTCACGAATCACCGTCACGATGATTACACCGGTTTTAGACGTACTATTGTTGCCGATACATTGGTCTAAGAAGATCCCTGACTTCTCGCAGTCCTGTTCTCAGAACAGTGGGGCTGCGAGAAGTTAGCGCCAGTTCGCCTCCATACGGCTGCAGGGAGCGCGCTGCGCGCCGACAAAGAGTTGGCCAGCGCTAATCAGCTAATTAACGTTGCATGTCGAACTTTACAGGCAAACGACGACAACAGGGCCGACCACCACAGTACCTACAACGACTCACAAAAAACGAAGGAAGAAACGGACCACCTTGGCTCCCATAGCGACTGCCCCTTCTCCTCCCACAGCAGCGTGCATGCCTCAACCGGGGCCGTCTCCGTGTGCGACGACTACACTTACAGAAACTGTTATTAGTGAGTACCTTCCGTTTTCTTCTATTTATTTCGACAGTCACGCAAAGAACATATGCCACGCTAGTAGTAGGATAGCGGCGACGTGCCAACTCTGCCAATAAAAAAAACCGTATAGGACCATTATGATTATGAATCAGTTTTGTACCATGTCAATGGAATAAATTACTGCATTTCTTCTACTGTAGTACTGTATATTGCTTGAGACTAGCACAGAATAAATGAGGTGCGGGCCGCAGATATATCAAAGGTAAAAAGTCTGCCTGAAGGTAGCAACTCGAGAAAGTATAAAAATGCTACCAAACATAGCGACATACAAAGGGTTTACCAATGTCCTGTTTTTGGATTCCAGCTCAGTTCATGTGCCACCAGGACATTGTTCACTTTTCATTCGAGCAAAAAGTGCAATATTATATTACTGCGAGTGATTTGGCTGCCGGTGCGAGCTGCTCTCTTATCATATCGGGACCAGCGGACTCGATCTTCTTTGTCTCCTTTCAATCCATCCAAATCATTGGGGTAGATACACCCAAACTTTGTTAGTTTCATATAGTTTTCGTGCGATATCGTGCTGTTAGCCAAAAGTCTTCTTTTATTTACAGCCACAGGGTGACCCTTCTTGCGGTGCCGGAGACAGTTTGCTGGTAGAAGGGTTTCAGTCCAGCACTGGATCGCTTCTGTCCAGTCTTTTAGTCTGCAATGAAAGCTGCCCCTCTCCAGACACAGAAGTTGATGCTGATAGAATTAAGGTACAGCACATGGGTGCTCTCAGTATAATAATGGCAAACACACACAACAACAATGTCATGTCTTACATACAGTACAGTACGTACCTGGAAACCTATGCCACTGTGTATATGGCAGAAACATCTCAACAGAACGCTGCGCAGCGCAGACGGTTTCAAAGCTTTACAGTTAGTGACCTTTGCGCGCCCTGCGTTACTGGCAACTTACTGCTTGAGCATTTCTGAATAGGATTCAATCAGTGTAATTGAATGAGCAGAAATGGAAAAGCCTAGAGGATGATAGCGATTCTTCGACACTGATTATTGTCTCAGGTATTTAGCAGTCGAACTAAACGAGAAGGTAGACCCGACTCGAGCGTTGGAGTGGATCTTGCCCTGTGTAAAACGAGTACTGTAATCGGCCATATGCCAGAAAGCACTATGCCATCAAGCTTGGCGTTAGGTCACTTGATACCACTATCACATCATTGGCTCACGTTGGTGAAAAAGGCTGTCGGCAGTCAGCATTAAAGCTGATCACTAAAGGAGATCTCACCTGCCAACGAACAGCTCAAGGACGGGTCCTCCTGCGAATGGCTCCTTAGCCTCCTTCGACCAGGATTGGGGCACAATCTCTACATCCAAAGAGCGAAAGGCGTCTTTGCGTCTCTCTTCCCAAGATGGCAAATAAGTCTATGGATGGCGGCAGGCTGACATGCTTATTTCGGAAATTGATTGTCCCAGGCTAATTTTAACAGCCAAGTTGGCTGCTCATGGCATTTTTTCGCAAGCAATCCTTACAAATAACTCCTGATCTGTAGTACGAGCAGCAAAGCAATTCCACTAAATGCAGCAAAAAAGCGCCGGTACTCCTCCCACAGTGGACCCACACGTTGAACAAAGACTTTCAACTGGGGTTACTGGGTCGCGTATTTCCAAAAAAATGCATACAAGCTGTGGCCGTCCTCGGTGCAGCAGGTATAAAGACGGCTTCCTCTCGCGAACTTTCCTGGCATAATGTTGCGGGCGCGTTGTAGCGTCAGAAAAACTGGCAGTTCCGTTACATCCAGAAGAGCCCAGACTTCTAAAGACTTGCGAATAGCTTGCCCGGCTTACAGAGCACCCTGGGGAACAGTGCCCGGGTTAGGCTGAACGTCTGAGGGCAGTTTGGGAGCCATGGACTTTTAAGTGGGCAAAATTTATACCGGAAAGTTCTGGGCCACCGGTGTTTCCAGCAGTCTTCGAGGAAATGTATCCAACCATCGTGTTTCCCGCCTGGAGCGAATTAGGGGCTGCAGTTGTGTTAATATAAAGTTCGTACTGTATCTACAGTAAACGATCTTAGATTATGTGGGGCTCGCGTGATTCTGCGAAACGTTGTATTTCGTTATCTGCCTTAGCAATAGTATTTCTACTGCTAATCTAACGGTTTATTACAACGTTTTTTATCTACGGTAATCTGCTTTTTGACATCAATATAATTTGTTACAACTCATCCTGACCGTCAACAAATTACTTGTCATCAATAAAAGTGCCGGGAACACAGAGAGTCGTCACCTTGATGCAACAAAATACTAATATTCCGAAAGAAAACAACAACATGCTCTCCGACTAACTAACACACCATTCAAGCGGCGTCCAATCTTTTTCAAAAATATCACTCAGTTGATTCCCCAAGTTCAAACAGTTTCGAACGCCATTGGCACAAACTCGTGCGGGTTGCTGAACTCCGCATATTTTGCGCCTATTTTTCGCTTCTGCCGTTGCCGCTTCAGCTCCTGCGCTTTCCGATTTGTCCGCAACGATGTTGCCACAGTGTCCACAACCGTTTCGTCATAAATCGCATTTTTCACTCCCGTGACCGGAACTCTAGTCATACCATCCGAACGCTTCCCACTCTGACAAATGAATCCTGGTGGTTCCTTTATTGCGTGATATTGTGCCGTCGTCGCCGTTATTGTGATCTTGTGGTTTATCCGGATGAGAAATCAGAATATCATTTTACAGTTGTCATGAATATCATCTTGACGTAGTATTCGACACTATTCCGGAATACTTCCGCTTCATACACTCCTCCTACGGAACTCCCAGCACGCTGTTTTGTGGTGACAAAACCGAAATCTCTTCCGCCGCCGGTGTACAACAAGGCGACCCTCTTGGCCCACCATTATTTTGCCTTCTCCTAAATAAACTTTCCCACGATGTGCAGGCAGACCTGAGTTTATGGTACCTGGATGACGCAGCGTTTGGCGGAGATTT